>ML823175.1:0-14788 GCA_009831015.1 Picea engelmannii
AACCTTAACCTTCTGCGTTAGCTTCTGTGTTCCAGCTCTGTTCCAACACTGTGTTTCAGCGTCTGTGTTTCCATTTGTGTTGCAGCAGTTCGCATTTGTGTTGCCGTATCTGTTCTTCTTAAACAATTGCATTTGTGTTGCAGTAGTTCGCATTTGTGTTGCCGTATCGGTTCTTCTTAAACAATCGATTGCCATCAATGACAACCTTGATCATCTGCGTCATCTTTGCTGTAGCCATATTTCCAACATGTCTCTGATTGTTGAGCCTGGACCATTCCCCACCCTGGGCCATTCCTCTTACACTAATCAAAGTTCACCCTAGAGAGAATGTATAAACCCTAAGGAATGATTGTCCAAACCATTTCCTCTCTTAACCACAAGAGGAAAAGATTGTCCTGCATCAACCTCCAAAACGGATCATTCCTCATGTTAACCACAATGAGAAATTGTTGTCGGGCGAGGCGGGCCAGTCTTCTTGAGTAACCCTCAAGAAGAGAGACTGCCTTAGACCACTCCCCATGTTAACCACAATGGGAAGTCGTTATCTATGATACATCAGCAATCTAGACCATTTTCCATGTTAACCACAATGGGAAATCGTTGTTCATCAGAAATCTTAATCCACTTTCCGAACAGGAAAGAATCTGTCCAAGCTGGACTATTTTTCAATGAAGGTCTTCAATAATATTTTTAGTGCTCCCTCCCAACCTGGGAGTCATCTCTTCCTCTTTCAATAAGGAAGTCATCTCCACGAGCTCCAGCTTGAGTACGCAAACTCTTTCATCTTTTACCAAAATGTCTTCTTATCTGCTCATCTTTTACCAAAATGTTTGTTTGTCTGCTTATCTGCTTATCTGTCTGCAAACTCTTTCATCTTTCTCCTTTCTGGACTTCATTACGGAGAATGTAATGCTTGATTTCAAATGTACTTTGGTTTGGAACACTGGTTTTCTTTGAAGGCTTCATGTAGCTCCGATCAATAGAGTATATCATTGTTAGAAAACTGGAACATATCCATGTGCATTTCTTCTGTCATCATCTAATCTACTGAGTAATCATCTTGATACAATATCTTTGTTATAGAAAAAACTTCACCACGCTTCTATTGTGCACTGGAGGTTCTCCACCAAGTTATTTTCTCCCATATGCATACAAGGGTCTCTTTCTGGTATGCCTCAAAGTCTTGAGGTTGCTCTTCATATGCTCTTTATTCAATTTCTCTGGAGAACATTCTTTGCATTCATCTAATGTAGAAATCCAACTCATGGATGTTGCAGATGATATAACGACTCATGTAGAGATATGTTTGGTTTACGAAAAGAGTAATCATCATAGTCTTCTCCCTCCATCTGGGAGAACCTCTAGTTCTGGATCTTGCAATGTTTTCATTCATAAGTCTTCCATACACTATTCTTCATCACAATTTTTGGTTCCTCTGCTTGATTTCCTTTAGTGAGTTCATGTCAGGTTGGTAATCTTGTGATATAATGACTGTTTATTATGGCTTCTCTTGTTTATTGGAATCTTCATGTTCTTCCTCATGTTCTTCTTTTAGCTCTTGGGTCCATGGAGTTTCTTATAGATTCCATGCCCTAAAGATTCCATTTCTTTCTTTCATCATAGGATCACTGATCTAGATGGACAACCAGGGATACTTTAAGGCTTTTCTTCGAAGAGATCTTCTTCTGCGATTGAACTGAACATGTATTGTCTTTCATGGCTACTAGCATACTTCATCATTTTTAATGGATCATAGGATTAGCTCCCTCTTAATGCTTGCTTCATGTATGAGTGCATATAATCAACTCCCTTCATCTAACAGAGCCCATGCTTCCGTCTGCATCCTTATTGTCTTATGTAATATATAATTGGCTCTCTCTGTCTAATAGAGTCCACGCTTCCATCTTTTTGTCTTCTACAAAACGTTATAAGTCTTTCTCTGACTTCTTTTTGTCTTTGCTTCTTCTGAGTCTCTTCATGATTGATTCAACATATTTCATCCTTTCATGTGTATTATCTAATGATGTCAATCCTTATATTGTTATTCTTCCATAGGTATAGTTCTTCTTGGAATACATTATTGTAGCGCACCTTTTCTGTTACCAAGGCTTAATCGTTGTGTGATACCAAACTGTAACACATCTTTTACATAGCTCATATAGGCATAATATAATCCACATGCATTTAAGCAAAGAAATACATTTAATGCTCAGAGCACTCATACTATTTGCTGCTATAACAAACAATCAATAGCATTAACATTAAATTGATATGCACAGCAGAATACATGAATAAAACATCTTCTGATACTTATCTTTGAAACAGTGGTAGATTCCACCAACCACATGCAGGCCTTCCATGAACCTCCTAGCCTTAGACCTCACTGCTCATCAGCTCAGCAGTGGGTCACCCTCGAGTTGGGACTAAGCTCCACCCCAAGGCAAGGAATCCTAGGCTAGGTTGAGGTTACAAGGAAAACAACACAAAAAACTAGAAGGATTCTTCCCAGGATGCCATCTTACGTCCACTACTACTAGACTCCCATTCCCCACATGTTTGTTCCGCCTGGAAGTATACACCTTCACAACCATAGTCCATTGGTGCTACACCTCCCTCTCTAGGTCTCGGCAACAGGACGGATCAGGAAGTCTCATAGCCTGAAGCTGGTGCTGGACACTCTCTGGAAGAAACCACTTCTCATCAAACTCTCTCACCTGGAGAGAGTTGCTCACAGGTCTGACAACCTACCTCTTCCAAAAACAATCACCTCCCTCACCTGGAGAGAGATCATACACCGGCTCACTCATGAACTTACACTAGTCAGCAAGCCATGCGCAGTCCAGCACTGCATGGCCACAACAACCAACTGGGAAAACAGACACGGGTTTCCCAAACTGGTTCAGCAATCACGGAATAGTCTCACGGTTTTGGCTTTGGGATTGCACAAGGTGTATGGAGATTCCACGCACATGATCCATAGCTCAGAATAGAGGATGTACCGGCTATCCTTGCAATCAACACAGGCTTTTCGGCTTCCAGGGATGCACGAGGGCATTCCGGTAGAGGACAGACGAGGCTCTCTTAGACGGTCTCCAGTGGAATGAGGAAAGGAACCCCCATCACGTTCCATCCCATTTGGCAGCCCTTTGTCCTTCCCAAAGAACTTAGGATAAAACATCATCTTCAACATAATTCACATGACTTTTTGGAATAATAATAAAATATTATTCCCTAGGACTTAAGCCCCTAGGCTCAACACTTAGCCCCTTTTCCCACCTTCCAGCCCCTTAATCCCTTGCCCACTCTATGGAAGCTCAGTCCCCCTTCACTCATTCATCATGGTCGATCTGCACGCAGCGGTGTTTACATTTTTATTAATGTTCTGCATGATTACATATACAAAAGCAGGCTCTTGGCCTTCAAATCTTAGGCTCTCCAGCCTAACAAACACATAAGCCACCAGCTTATATAAACTTGGCTCACCAGCCTATAAAACATAATTACAATTCCTTTCAGAACATGATTTACAACAGGGCTCAGCCTTAGGGACACTACAATCCCCCTCCCCTTATTTCTACAATGTCCTGAATGCAACCATACAATGTATCTGCAAGCCTTTCAAAATTTTCAAAAAGATGTCGGTACTCTGCCCGCATAGCATCTGCATGCTCCCATGTCGCGTCCTCAGGACCGTGCCAGGTCCACTAGACCTTTACAAGCTCTATAGATCTATTCCGAAGATGTTTTCTTTTCCTGTCCAATATGCGCACATGATGCACTTGCAGGACACCTTCTGGTTCCACCTGAACCACATTCCAATCGATAACATGATTAGCATCAGGTATATATTTCTTAAGCAGTGAAACATGAAACACATTATGTACAGTCATAGATGCAGATAATGCAAGCATGTATACAACTAGCCCAATCCTTTCCAAGATCTCAAATGGCCCACAAAATCTTGCTGCCAGCTTCGCGCAACTTCCTAACTTCGGGGAACTCCTGTTAGTTCTCACTTTCAGGAAAACATGGTCACCCACTTTGAATTCTCTATGGGTTCTGTTACTATCAACGTAACTTTTATGCCTGTCCTGGGCAGTTTTTAGATTTTGTTTAATTCTTATCATTTGGTCTTCCATCTCTTTGAGCAGCTCAGACCCAACTACTGCTTTGTCAGCTGGATTATCCTAGCTCACTGGAGTGTTGCACTTTCTTCCATAAAGTGCTTTGAATGGGCTCATCTTCAATGATGCGTGATACCCATTATTGTAGGTGAATTCTACCAAATGCAGGTAGTCTTCCCACCTTGATGGTTTGTCCATCACATACATTCTCAGTATGTCTTCTATTACTCCGTTCACCCTCTATGTCTGACCATCAGACTTAGGATGATACGATGTACTAAAGTTCAGATTCGTTCTGAATCTTTTGAACAGTCCTTTCCAGAAATTCGAGGTGAATTTTGGGTCCCTATTAGACATAATCGTCTTAGGAATTCCATGCAAGCGTGCCACTTCTTTTAAGAATATATCAACAACATCTGTTGCCTTGTGAGTGGTTTTTAGTGGAATAAAATGGGCAGCTTTTGTAATCTTTTCCACCACCACCATGATTGAATCATGTTGCTTGCTTGTTCTGGGCAATCCTTTGATAAAATCCATTGTTATCACATCCCATTTCCACTCAGGAATGGGTAAAGGCTGCAGCAACCCTGCTAGGTGCCTATGCTCAGCCTTAACTTTCTGGCACTCCATACATCTGGCGATGTATTCAATGATTTCTTTCTTCAGACCCGGCCAAAAGTAATGGATTTTGACTGTTGCCACAGTCTTCTGATATCCAGGATGTCCAGCATAAGCCACGTTATGCATTTCTTTCAGAATTGTCAGCTTCACTTCTTGGACATTGTGTACATACACTATGTTTTTATACAGAAGTAAGCCATCAGTTCCCAAGGTGTAACTTCCCTGGGTCTGTGGCCTCTCACGCTGTTGTAGCTTTGCTACCAGACCTCTTTACTGCAAATCAGCATTTGCAACTTCCAAAATTCTGTCCTTAATCTCAGTCCTGTACATGTTAATGGTTGTAGCATGTAATTCGTGCACTTTTCTGCTGAGTGCATCAACCACCTTATTTTTTTTCCCTTTGATATGCTTGATATCAAAGTCATATTCACAAAGAAACTCCAGCCATCTGGTTTGCCTAGCATTTAAATTCGGCTGATCAAATAAATACTTCAGACCATTGTGGTCTATTCTCAATTCGAATCTCCTTCCCATGAGGTAATGTCTCCATTTCCTCAATGCGTGGACGATTTCTACCAGCCCTAAATCGTGAGTGGCATAATTCCTTTCATGCTCTTTCAGCTTTCGGGATTCATAACAGATTACAAATCCCTCTTGGCTGAGAACTCCTCCCAACCCCTCCTTACACACATCTTTTCACACCATGAAATCCATATTTGGATCTGCAATCTTCAGGATTGGAGCATTGGTTAACAGCTGCTTCAATCGTTGGAAACTGTTCTCACACTCTTCAGTCCACTGAAACTTCTTCTCCTTCCTTTGCAAGGAAGTGATAGGGTGAGCTATCTTTGAGAATCTGGCTATAAACCTTCTGTAGTAGCCTTCCAGACCCATAAAATATCTAACCTCCACCACATTCCTTGGCGCTAACCATTCTCGAACGGCCTCAACCTTTTCAGGATCCACAACGATCCCTTCTTCTGATATAATGTGCCCCAAGTAATGAATATTCCTTTGATAAAATGAGCACTTTCTCATCTTGGCGTACAGCTGGTGTTCTCTCAACACTTGCAGAACCATTCTCAAGTGTTGTTCATGCTCTTCCTCTGACTTGGAATACACTAAGATGTCATCCAGGAAGACTATGACAAACTTGTTCAAATAGTTCCTGAACACACCATTCATTAAGCACATGAAAACAGCAGGTGCGTTTGACAGTCCAAACGACACCACTGTGAACTCATAATGATCGTACCTTGTTCTAAAGGTAGTCTTGCTGATGTCCTCATCATTTATTCTCACTTGGTGATATCCAGATCTGAGATCTGTTTTTGAAAATATCTTCGCATCCTTCAACTGATCAAAAAGATCATCGATCCTTGGCAGAGAATACTTGTTCTTGACAGTTACCTTATTCAACTGTCGGAAATCAATGCACAGCCTCAACATCCCATCCTTCTTCTTCACGAATAGGACCAGGGCTCCCCAAGGTGACACGCTAGGGAGAATATACCATTTCTTCAAAAGCTCTTCAAGCTGCAATTGCAACTCTTTCAGCTCTGGCGTACTCATTCTATAAGGAGCCTTCGAAACAGGAGTTGCTTCTGGCATCAAATTTATATAAATATTGATGTCCCTCTTCAGAGGTAGTCCAGGTACCTCCTGAAATACGTCCTTGAACTCTGTGAGTACCTCATGGTCTTCCAGCTTTGAGACTGCATCACTGGATGCTTCTCCCACATGGGCTGCAAATAACTGACAACCTTTCCTATAACACTTCTTCAACTGCATGGCTGAGATTTCTCTAACAGCCACAGCTCTGGGAATTCCTTGGACTATTACCTGATTTCCCTCTTCGTCCAGCATGTAAACCTCTTGTTACAACAGTCCAGAAGGGCATGGTGCTGGTCCAACCAATCCATCCCAATTAAGCAGTCGTAAGAGCCTAAAGGCAGAATATTTAATTCAACCTTAGTGCTCAATCCTTTCATGTCCACTGAACAGGACTTAACCAATTCAGTGACCTTCCTCTTGGTTCATGTGGCCAACTGCACTAACCAAGACTTTTCGTGTTTGCTTCTTGTTAGACGCAAACTTTCCACCACTCTAGGATCTACATAACTATGGCTAGCCCCTGAATCAATTAAAATAATAAGTGGTTGGTTGTTAATCATACCTTCCACTTCAATCATGTGTGATTGAAATTATGCTTGCTTGTTGTCCAGGGATGCATAGATCCTTGGCATTTTGCTGCCCATATCCTCCACTGTTTCAACTTGTTGAACAGTATGGACAGTTCTCACTTTACCATTCTTATGGGGACAATCTTTGTACTTGTGGTTTCCTTTACAGTCCCAACACTGAATGGGCGTTTGTCTCAGTCTTTGTGCTCCCTCTTCAGTTCTTCTCGGCTCTCTAAACGATGGCTGTCCCTGAACATTGTTTCTGAAAAAGGAAGGCTTGTTTCCCTTCTGCCTATGTTCCTTCTTAAACTTCCTCTGGTCATTCCAAGCCTTCTGAAGGATAGGCCTTTCTCTTTGTTGTTCATACAAGCATTTCACCCTTCTTATGGTTTCTTCCATAGTCTTAGGATCATCATACTGAATCTTTTCACCCATGGAAGGTGGCAGTCCACTCAGATATCTCTGAATTTTGACAGCCTCATCTTTGATGAATGGAACATACTTCAGTAGTTCCAGAAAACTTCGTTCATACTCATCAATGGTCATGCTACCTAGCTTGAGTTCGAAGAACTCCTTCATCTTTCTGTCATAGTATCTTTTAGTCAGGTATTTCTTCTCGAAATACCTCTTAAACTCCTTCCAAGTGATATCTTTCTCTCTGATGTTCTGCACTTGCACAAACTGATCCCACCACATGGATGTTTTTCCTTTTAGCTAGTACATCGTAATTCTTCCTTCGGCATGAGTGGAATAATTCTGCAGTTGGAAATATTTCCTCATACCCAGCAACCATGTTTCGGCATCTTCCTCCTTCTTATGTTCTCCATCGAATGTAGGAGGTTTAATCTTGTTCATCTCCCCTTTCAATTCATTCTTTCCAGATTTTCGGTGTTTTCTGGTAGGAGACGAGCTTGAACTACTGTGTGTCTCCCTACTGGAATGCTTTTGGGAGTGACCATGATGTCTGCTACCACTCCTCAACCTCCTTCTCCTCTCAGGGGTCCTAACACTTCTTGATATCCTTCTCCTCTCAGGGGTTCTGCAGCTCTCTGTCTTTCTTGATTCTCTCCCCTTCTCCAATTTCCTTTCTATTCTTTCCAGGTTCCTCAACAATTTTAAGTTGAGTTCACCCTGTCGATCCCTGACTTTCATGAGCTTTCGGCTATCAGATCTGAGAGCCTGGGAATTTCTTTGCAATCCTTCAATGATTTTCATTATGTGCCCTTCCTTTTCAAATTCTCTTCCATGCCCATTGAAGTTTGATCCTTCGACTCCCAGGTTGACATCTCTTCCTTCTCTTTGGCCCTCTGAAATGGAGGAAATCCGCACCTCTTCCATTTCTATGCTCGGTGCCGATTAACGGGTGTCCTGACACTCGTTGAACTCTGCACACACAATGTGCAATCAATCCGAAGTTTTTCAGGCCCTTAAACCTTTGAGAAAACTTACAACATTCATAACCAGCGTAAACAAGAAAAAAAAAATGTTTTTGATTCAAAATTTTTCTGAGCTCTGTCAGCTCTACAAATTTCGGGACTTCGGGGTTTTGGTTTTTCGTTGCCTATGATTTCACTATATAGTGACTCCCTATGATGCAAGCATGCTCGACCCTCGGGTCTCGAGTCCGCTCACAGGATTGTTCAATTTTCCCTTGAGCCGAAGTGGCTCTTTGGATTCCCAATGGAATCTTCAATTATCGATCCGCAGGTCCTTTCAGAAGCCCCACCTGTGAAAACATCACTAGGCGTGAGCTCCACCTTCCCAAGTGACCACAGCGCTTGTGACCAAGGGCCTAACCCAAATTCCTTCCACAACTCGCAATCTCACGAGTTCGCGAGTCGAAGCTCCTCGACTCCTCTTCTTCAATTCTCCGATACCCGAGACTACGACAAGGGTATGGCTCTCCTTTGTTAGTGCCTTCCTTGCGTAACCGATGGCTAGGCTTAACCACTAGCTCCTCTTCGCAACTCGCACCTTCGCGAGTTGGAGTTTCCAACCTTGGCGCCTTCCCTTCATGAGACCCTGAGAGGCAATAATTGATTTCCCTATTGTGATTCTCGCTACTCGCGACTTCGCAAGTTCAAAGGTTGAACCTTCGTACCCTCCTTGTGCAATCTTCTGAGACACGATAAGTCAACACTAGGTTGACTCCTCCTTTGACACTTTTCGCTATTCGCAACCTCACAGGTTGAAGCATCGAGCCTTCATGCTCTCGTCCCGTGAAACCCCCAAAACGCGAGAAATCAATGTAAATTTGACTCCTTTCACCAGGTGACATGTGTCTACCTATTTATCACACGGGCCCCACCTTGTGGTTCTTCCACGTGTTCCTTTGTGCCCCACTCTTGGCACTTCGCTACTTCTGCAGTCGAGAAGAGGTCCTCTCAACCTCTGAACTCCAAAATGCACGATATGCGAATGGGGTTCCTGATCCAACGGTCCTCCCGCTCTCTGGATCCGATGGTTATCCTTGGTCCTCGCGATTTCGCAACTTCGCGACTTGGAGCACCCAACTCTTGGGCTCTCACCTTGCAAACCTCCAAGTTCATGAAACCCCGAACTTAGAATTCTTCGGCACTTTCGTCGATCCCTCGATTGCTGCCACCTGTCCTCCTCCTATGGATGGTCCTGATCTTTTCATGACTTCGCCACTTGCGAAGTCAAGAGACTTCCTTGTTCTCCCTTCAATGTCCAAATCCCCGAACATGAGGATCTCGCGACACCTGTCCTCCGCAGATTTTGAGATTTCGCGTATCGCAATTCCCACGCTCTTTTGCAATTCCAAAGGGTTTTTAAACCATGTGCACATTTTCCGATCCGACGGTCACGAGGGTTCGCTACTTCCCACCCGAACAGATCCTAAGGCTCCAGCACTGCTGGTGTGGAGTCCTCTCTCCCTGTGGCCATAGACCACACCGGCTGCGGTTTCACGACACCGCTATACCTCCTGAGCTTACCAGGGTCCGAAATTGGTCCTCCAGACACAATTTCTCCTCACACCCTCGGTCCAAAGACCACTCAACTGGCCCATCTAGGCTTAGTGTCGAAACCTTGGCTCTGATACCAAACTGCGCCGCACCTTTTCTGTTACCAAGGCTTAATTGTTGTGTGATACCAAACTGTAACACATCTTTTACATAGCTCAGATGGGCATAATATAATCCACATGCATTTAAGCAAAGAAATATATTTAATGCTCAGAGTACTCATACTATTTGCTTCTATAACAAACAATCAATAGCATTAACATTAAATTGATATGCACAGCAGAATACATGAATAAAACATCTTCTGATACTTATCTTTGAAACAGTGGTAGATTCCACCAACCACGTGCAGGCCTTCCACAAACCTCCCAGCCTTAGACCACACTACTCATCAGCTCAGCAGTGGGTCACCCCCGAGCTGGGACTAAGCTCCACCCCAAGGCAAGGAACCATAGGCTAGGCTGAGGTTACAGGGAAAACAGCACAGAAAACTAGAAGGATTCTTCCCAGGATGCCATCTTACGCCCACTACTACCAGACTCTCATTCCCCACATGCATGTTCCACCCAGGAGTATACACCTTCACAAGCACATTCCATCGGTGCTACACCTCCCTCTCTAGGTCACAGCAATCGGCCGGATCAGGAAGTCTCAGAGCCTGAAGTTGGTGCTAGACACTCTCTAGAAGAAACCACTTCCCAGCAAACTCTCTCACCTGGAGAGAGTTGCTCACATGTCTGACAACCTGCCTCTTCCAACAACAATCACCTCCCTCACCTAGAGAGAGATCATACATTGGCTCACTCACAAACTTACACTGGCCAGCAAGCCATGCGCAATCCAGCACTGCGTGGCCACAACAACCAACTGGGAAAACAAACATGGGTTTCCCAAACTGGTTCAGCAATCACGGAATAGTCTCACGGTTTTGGCTTCGAGATTGCACAAGGTGTACGGAGATTCCACGCACAGGATCCACAGCTCAGAACAGAGGATGTACCGGCTATACCTACAATCAACACGGGATTTTCGACTTCCAGGGATGCACAAGGGTATTCCCGTAGAGGATAGACGGGGCTCTCTTAGACGGTCTCCGATGGAATGAGGAAAGGAACCCCCATCACGAATCAATTCAGCAATTTTAACTACATGGGCTTGGGTTGACACTTGTCACCCAAGAAACTGCATGCGTTCCATCCCATTTGGCAGCCCTTTGTCCTTCCCAAAGAACTTAGGATAAAACATTATCTTCAACATAATTCACATGACTTTTTGGAATAATAATAAAATATTATTCCCTAGGAATTAAGCCCCTAGGCTCAACACTTAGCCCCTTTTCCCACCTTCCAGCCCCTTAATCCCTTGCCCACTCTATGGAAGCTCAGTCCCCCTTCACTCATTCATCGTGGTTGGTCTGCATGCAACAGTGTTTACATTTTTATTAATGTTCTTCATGATTACATATACAAAAGCAGGCTCTTGGCCTTCAAATCTTAGGCTCTCTGGCCTAACAAACACATAAGCCACCAACTTATATAAATTTGGCTCACCGACCTATAAAACATAATTACAATTCCTTTCAGAACATGATTTACAACAGGGCTCAGCCTTGGGGACACTACAATTATCTTTTAAGGGATAGATATACAAGATATGTACAAAGACGATACAAACAAGATATGTACAAGAAAATAAGAAGAGTATTGTTACCTTTAGAAGAAGAAGTCGCTTTCATCCTGCTTAGTCTTCTTTGTAGGTTTCTTTTCTTCGGCAACTGATGCTTCGTGTTTCTCCTTCCTTTTCCTTAGCTTGGGACAATGATTCTTGTAGTGACCATACTTACGACAATTGAACTATTGTATTTTTGAAATGTCTTTCTCTTGATTTGGCTTCCTCCTTGAGACAAACTTCCTTTTGTTCCCGAAGTTCTTGAATCTTGTTGTGAAGGCTTGATCATTGTACTTCTTTGGGGTTTCTCTTTTGCACTGATCCTTGATTCTTCTTGAGCACAGCAAGTCCAAAGTTCTTCAAATGTCAGATACTCCTTTCTTGTGTTCATGCTTGCGGAAAATGCATCCCACGTCTTGGGAAGACCATTGAGTACTATGTTTACCAATTCCTTCTCTGAAATGATCTCTTCAATAGCTTGTAATTGATCTCTTAACTGAGAGATTCTCACAAAGTATGATGTTATGCTATCATCATCATTCATCTTCATGTCACGAAGCTCATTCTTCAGATTCATGACTTGTCCAATGTTTCTGACTGAGAAGAGGTTTATTAGGGCATCATACATCTTTTTCGATGAGTCAATATGAGAGATGTAGGGTATCAAGTGGTATTTTATAGAGTCCACTATGATACTCATGGCATTTATGTCATCATCTTTGAAATTCTTCATAGTTGCAACATTTTGTGGTTCCTTCTCTTTTCCTTCTTCAAACTCTAGCTTCACGATCTTTCCTTTCACGATATCCAACACTTTATTCTTGGCAAGGATGAGGTCAATCCTTGTCTTCCACGCTCTGAAGTTAGAAACTCCATCTAACTTGTTTTCTGACTTCATGGAGTAAGTCATGGCTACTTTGACTTGGTCAACCCTAGATTTGACCAAAAACTCAAACTTCACATCTTGGCTTGTTGAGAGTATCAGGACATGCGCTAGGCTAGGGCCCACTGATCTATCTGCAAATTAGGTCAATCCCTTCACATAAAGTGCCTCAACGAGAGGATTAGGGTTTATGCAACTGCACCTGCTAGTAACCCTAGCGACAGTGTTACGGTGATTGCTCCTGCTAGAAACCCTAGCGGCAATTCTTCAACCAGATCAATATCCTTACGACTATGTTTCCTTCCAGTGGTTAGACTGAATGAAGGAGGTGTGGGCCCATAATCTGTTAGAATATAATGGATTGTGCTCATTTTACCATTGACAATATCTCTATTGTCACCCAACCATAGGCCGAAGCTGTTAATATTATGGTAGCTGTGGGAGGTTTTTACCCCCACGTGTGAACCTGACGAGAATAGAAGACTCCGGGAAGCAAGAGAAACCCTAATGAGTTGGCTAATAACCCTAGAAGCCTTGTCGGCTCAAGAAGATAATTTATATTAGGCTATTAGCCTCCAAGAGAAGAAGTCGGTTAGAAATTATAATAATCTACTGAACATACACTTATCCAGAAGGAGAAGTTAGCCCCAGCAAAACTGGCAGAACCACTATAAATACAGGGCGCCAGTTCTCATTTGTCACATCTCAGAATTGCAGTTTTGCAGTTTGGTGCGCACTACAGTTGCAGTTTTGGTGCGCAGGTTTGGAGGAAGAGTTGGTGCAGCTGCAGCAGTAGCAAGTTCTCAGTTTTGGCTTGAATATCTCTTGGCTAGGGTTTGGACTATCTGATCATCTTTTTGTGATGCGCTATCCTTAGGGATTGATGCGCTACTCTTTGTTTGGCTATCTAGCCTAGGGTTTGCTTCCGGAGGAATTCTCAGTCAAGGTTAAGGTGCTCAGAGGGAGGCTTCGGCCTATGGTTGGGTGACGAAGGTATCGTCAATGGTAAAACGAGAACACCATCTTCTATATTCTAACAGGTTATGGGCCCACACCCCTTTAGTCAGCCTAAAACGCTGGAAGGAAACATAGCCGCTAGACATTGAGCTTGTTGAGGAACTGTCGCTAGGGTTACTAGCAGGAGCAATTTCCAGAAGCACTGCAGCTAGGGTTACTAGCAGAAGCAGTTGCAGAAACCCTAAACCTCTTGTTGAGGCACCTTAAGTGATGAGATTGACCTAATCTCTAGATAGATCAGTGCGCCCTATCCCAGTGCATCTCCTGGTACACTCAGAAGGCCAAGACGTGAAGTTTGGATTTCTGGTCAAATCTAGGGTTTGACCAAGTTAAGTAAGCCATGACGAACTCTATGAAGTCTGAGAACAAGCTAGATGGAGCCTCTAACTTCAGAGTGTGGAAGACAAGGATTGACCTCATCCTTGCCAAGAATAAAGTGTTGGATATTGTGAAAGGAAAGATCGTGAAGCCAGAATTTGAAGAAGGAGAAGAGAAGGAACCGCAGAACGTTGCAGCTATGGAGAAGTTCAAAGATGTTGACATCAGTGCCATGAGTATCATAGTGGAATCCATAAAATACCACTTGATACCCTACATCTCCCATCTTGACTCATTGAAGAAGATGTACGATACCCTAACAAATCTCTTCTCAGTCAGAAACATTGGACAAGTTATGAGTCTGAAGAATGAGCTTCGTAACATGAAGATGAATAACGACGACAGCATAACATCATACTTTGTAAGGATCTCCTAGTTAAGAGATCAACTACAAGATATTGAAGAGATCACTTCAGAAAAGGAACTGGTGAACATAGTACTCAATGGTCTTCCCAAGACATGGGATGCATTTGCCGCAAGCATGAACACAAGGAATGAGTACCCGACATTTGAAGAACTTTGGACTTGTTGTGCTCAAGAAGAATCAAGGATCAATGCAAAAGAGAAACCTCAAAAGAAGTACGATGATCAAGCCTTCACAGCAATATTCAAGAACTTCAGGGACCAAAGGAAGTTCGATTCAAGAAGGAAGCCAAAACAAAGAAAAGACATTTCAGAAATACAGTGCTTCAACTGTCAAAAGTACGATCACTACAGAAATCAGTGTCCCGAGCTAAAGAAAAGGAAGGAGAAACATGAAGCATCGATTGCCAAAGAAAAGGAACCTGCAAAGAAGACTAAGCAGGATGGAAGAGACTTCTTCTACTAAAAGGTAACAACACTCTTCTTATTCCTTGTACATATCTTGCTTGCATCGTCTCTGCACATATCTCGTATATCTATCTCTTGGAAGATAATGTGTTCCAA
>ML823175.1:24936-70246 GCA_009831015.1 Picea engelmannii
CTCCGGCAGCATTTTTGACGTTTCAGACTGTTGACCATGTAAACTCTGTTACAGTTTTTGATAATATATGACAGCAGGATCTCCCCCTTTTTTATTTAAAAAAAAAAAAAATGATCACATTATGTATGTTATTATGTTTGAAATTATATCAATATATTATATATTTAATAAGTTAATGTACAAAAATATTATTTTTTATTGTAAATAAATAATATCATTAATATTGATGAAAAAAAAAAATTATTAATATTATATAATAAATAATCACATAATGTGTATGTTATATTTGAATTGAAATTATACCAATGCATTATATTTTTGTAAGTTAATACTAAAAACATTATTCTTGTTGTAATTATAGTATCATAAACATTGTGTATTTTATCATTTGTATACTTGACATGTGATAATATATTGATAAACAAGAACTTCACAACTTATCATTTGTACACTTAACATGTGATAATATATTGATAAAGAAGATCTTCACAACTTATCATTTGTACACTTAACATGTGATAATATATTGATACACAAGACCTTTGGAGTATGTATTAGTAATTTTTGTTTCATTTTCATTTATTTTTTTATATTTATTGTGTTATAGTATTAGTAAATATAAATTTTATTTATTTATTTAATAATTAATGAATGGGTATGTAAAATTGTAGTGATATTTTAAAAAATATTATAGGGTGTTTCAATCTTCATGTCTAATTTATAACATTTGTGCATGAGATCTCATTAATGTACATATAATTAAAGTATATAAAAAGATTTGCAGGTCATTAAATAGGTAACAAAATTTAAATCTTAGTCTTATTTACTATTTACCACGAAGATGTGTTTAATAAATTCAACCAAAATTTGAGTAAAATCGACCAAGAAATGTTAACAACTTCAAGATTTTCATAGCCTTCCACAATGAACTCTTATGAATTGTTCCTTTACAATACAATTCCAAGAAGTATAATTATTCTTTAGTGATAGTAGTTTGGTGATGCTCATTAGATACTTTAACAAGAACAATTGTATCAAAGGACAAGATAATTACCCAAAAAAGTGTGCGCATCTGATCAACAACAAAATTCTACGTTATAGGCCCATCATTACTTGTAATCTCATAAATATTACTATTATATGATGGATTTCCAAATCGAGACTCGGTTTTGGAGTCTTTAGATGATCTTCATAATTTTTTGAAATGTTTTTGTGAGAGTTCGAGATCCTTCTCTTGACTCTTTGTTGAATTACTTAGCAAAGAACTTCTCTTGTAATGTATCTAACCCTTTTTTAACACAATTATTACATATGTTTATCAAACCAATCTCTAGTCATTCTAATTTCTTCTTCAATAGCTCTTGATGGTAATGGGTTGTGCTTCAATGGTATTGGTCATAAACTAAAACCACAAGCATGGCATGGAAAATTGTAAATAGTGTTTTTTTTTTTAAATAGTAAAATAGAAACTTGTAATGTATCTACCCCTTTTTCAAAACAATTATTACATAGGTTTATCAAACCAATCTCTAGTCATTCTAATTTATTCTTTAATAGCTCTTGATGGTAATGAGTTGTGCTTCAATGGTATTGGTCACTATTTTGTAGCATCCATGTTTAATAAACTAAAACCACAAGCATGGCATGGAAAATTGTAAATAGTGTTTTTTTTTAAATAGTAAAATAGAAAATAAAAAGAGAAAAAAGTATTATAAGAATTTGAAAATTAATATAATGTTGGCATTAAATACATGATGAAGTAATGAAAAATACATAACCATAAACTTAAAATTATCATCTATGCAATAAGCTAACACAAGGATTTAAATTTTTACTTTTAAAATTTAAAATAGATCCTTAAAGATCTTTGTAGTTGTTGTAATGAAAAATCTTATTAATAAGGTGCTTAAAAATACAAAAACAATTAACATAAACATAAGAAGAAAGAATCCAAATATAAAAATAATAGATTATTAATTAACATTTTTTACATTTACAATTGATGAACTTCACAACCCCTAAAAATTTAAAAGTAGTTTGATAAATTTTAAGAGGATATAAAGCTAAAATTACCATAAGTATAGATAGCTGAAAAAAAAAAAATAATATATATATATATATATATATGAATATCATATAAATTATAAGGATTTACTTACCACTTCTTGAAATCAACATATTCAAAACTTAAACTCAAAACCTTGAATAAGAAAGTACAATATACAAAGTAAGAATAGTCAAACCTATTGGTAAATGGTAGAAAACTTAAATAAAAACTATTGGTAAATGGTAGAATAAAACCCTAAATCTAAAAGTAGTTTAAACTAAGTAAACAATTTTTATAAATTAAACCTTAAAAAAATCATAAATTTTTTATCAATAAATTAAATAAAAAACTAGTCTAAACCAAGTAGACATTTAACTATTTTCTCAAAACTTGTACATCAATTAACTACATTTAATTAATTGAGTTACTTTCTCCAAATTTAATTGCTAGTAAAACTTATAATGAAATAAGTTGGCATGATGAAATTTCACTTAAAATAATTAAATAACTTAAACATATTAATTGAGTGGCTAATAACTAAAATAATTTTTATAGTGAAATAACATGTGAATTTCATTATCATTACTTTAAAATACAATTTTTGAGGTGTAATAAGATGTAAATTACTATGTTGTTGTGATTTAGTGAACTATAATCGCCCTATTCAAAATATGCCAACTCAACACAAGTCTTCCTTACTTATTAGATTTTAATTTACAATTACCATGATTGTAAAATTATTTTATAATATGTATTACATAAGGCAATAGGAAATAATTTAATCATAATTTAATCAATTGATAAATGCATTTTCTTTTGGGATTAATGTATTGAAAGTAGCATTGAATGCCTTTAGTAAGCTCTTGTGCCTCTTATATTCTTAAATTGTTGTCAAGTATCACCCCAGATGGGGTGTCATCCTAATGATGACCTTGTTCATGCTCCATGGAGGTTGTGTTAGTTGGTGGAACACTCCTCCACACATTCCTCTATCGGTTAAAATCTGTCATGTCGAGGTTAATGTGCAGTACTAATCGAATTTCCAAATGTGTGGGATGGTCGTCACCCAGGAGATTTCCAGTACTGGAGTAGCCAATGCTCATTACTTCCCCGTGTTCTCAGCAATGTCGACTTCAATTCATTGTCCTTTGTTTCTCGATATGAGCAGGCCAGTTCAACCTTGGGAGGAAGGTATTATTGCTTCCTGGTTGTCACCCTGCTTCTCCCAACGGGTCTGGAAATTCTGTGGACTCTTCTTCATCGGCTAGCTTGTCTCACACCAGCATGGAAGCCATGCACTCAGAGACTCCTATCAATTCCCTCTCCAAAGAAACTCTACTCAACCTCATCTTTGAGATGCGTAGCGAGGTAACAGACTTACAATTTAGTATGGAACAACTATGTTACAACAAATTTTTCCTCACCCCATGCAACTTGCTTGGATGGCCTTTCCATTTCCCTATGAAAACCTGAAGTCCTCTTTTGTACCTTCCAGAGCCAAAAAAGGATATGTTTTCACATATACATACCCTATCAGTTATACAACAAGTGTATACGCAAGTTGCTCCACTACAGCCCATGTACATCGGGTTTGGTGCTCAAAATTAAAAATTATGTTGGGTTTCCATGCCATGTCACGAGATCCATGATCCTTGACCTTCCATATATTGGAAATGCTCTGACTCGGCCCTTCAGTTCCATTTGAAGGCTATAAATTGAGCCATATCCAAGCCTTGGAAAAAAAGAAGAATTCAACTTTGAGAGAAAAGACACTCTAGAGAAATTTCACTTCATATTGAGTCTGCATCCCTTTGTCCTTTAAAATTCGAACCCCTTGTTCAGCGACCAAGCTCTTCCTTCTTTTTGATGGAGAACAACATTGTCCTCCTTACTTATTATATTTTAATTTACAATTACCATGATTTTAAAAGTATTTTATAATATGTATTACATAAGACAATAGGAAATAATTTATCAATTGATAAATGCATCTTCTCTTGGTACTAATGCATTGAATGTAGCAATGAATGCCTTTAGTAAGATCTCGTTCCTCCTTTATTCTTAAATTGTTGCCAAGTATCACCCAAGATGGGGTGTCATCCTGACGATGACCTTGTTCATGCTCCATGGAGGTTGTGCCAATTGGTGGCACACTCCTCCACACATTCCTCTTTCAGTTAAACTTTGTCTTGTCGAGGTTAATGTGCAGTACCAGTCAAATTTCCAAATGTGTGGGATGGTCGTCAACCAGGAGGTTTCCAGTACCAGAGTACCCAACGCTCATTACTTCCCCATGTTCTAAGCAATGCCGACTTCAATGCATTGTCCTTTGTTTATCCATATGAGCAGTGCAATTCAACCTTGGGAGGAAGGTATTATTTCTTCCTGGTTCTCACGCCTTTCCCTCTCAGATTGTATGTTGCATCCTTTCTTTGCACCAATGATCTTTCTTCATCAGGGCTCTACCATTTTCTCCCTCACTCTTGGTTCCAATATGCGAGAGTAGGCTCGTTCCTCCTAAGGCAGGTTGAACATTCATTGCAATAAAGCAGGGTCTTCATCCAATTTCACTAGCCATGCAACGAAGAATTATCCTCCCCGATCTTCTAGAGCCCAGCTTATTCTGGAAGCCATGGAAACCTAGAGTTGTCCGGTCATTGAGGAAATTCCAGATTATATGGCCTCTGACATTGGTCATGTGCCACCTCCAAATTCTCCTAATGGTCACCCTGCTTCTCCCAACATGTATGGAAATTCTACGGACTCTTCTTCATCGGTAAGCTCGTCTCACACCAGCATGGAAGCCATGCATTCAGAGACTCCTATAAATTTCCTCTCCAAAGAAACTCTACTCAACCTCATCTTTGAGATGCGTAGCGAGATAAAAGACTTAAAATCTAATATGGAACAGCTCCACTGACGCTTCTCATGGCTTGTGGTGATGCAAGCAAGATTTATTCTTCAACGCTCGGTTCTCGGTATCACTGATCAGGATGCCATCCTTCTCTATGAACCCATTCATCTTCCACCAGGAAACACTTCTCAATAGGGACATGTTCATCACCATGAATAATTGTGTTCCTTTTATAGTTTCAAGTTTTAGTCCCAGTTTTGGTCCTAGTTTACTTTCTAGGATCCATGATAGGCTAGTTGTTTTGCTAAATTGTCGATACAGTATATCTATTTTCAGACTCTATTATTTTTTGACCCCTTGAGGATCCAATAGACCTAAAAAATGGATGCAATGAGTCGGTTTCCTCCAATGAAAACCTTGTCGGATGTATTCAATTTGTATGTATATTATTTTTTTAAGAAATTAATACAATTTACTAATTTACAAAAATAAATATTTGTTGCGAAGTATCATGCCTAATAATATCCAATTCATATGGAATAACTTTGTTGGAAATCCATATGGGTTGGGGGCTTTACCCTTTACTAACAAACAAGCCTTATCTTTTAAAACATGTTGAAAAATATCGTTGTTATCATTCAATAAATTAAGTTTGGATATAGGAGAAACAATTTGACTAATTCCAACCGATATATTGACCTTGGGCTCAAACAAAAGTGTACAGAATTAGTTGAATGGTTCATGCGCTATCTATTATTTGGACTCCAAAGCCTCACCTAATTGGAAATACAATCTACCAATTCAATTATAAATTTGATTATACATTATGATTTGATACAAAATTTTGAGTTTCCCGCACTTTTAACTATTTGACTAGATTTTTTTAGTTAGAATATTTTTTCCTAAGCTTCTAGCTAAATTAAGTGTTTTTTTTTTATATCATCCTTAAAGTATTGGTCAAGCGTCTTCGGAAGATGGATTCTTGGATTATTTCCATGTAGTTTCTATTTCTTTCTTTAAACTTTTACATTTGATAAACTTTACAATTACATTATTTCATATATTGTTTTAAAAGCTTAAGTTTTTGTTGTAACATGAATATTCTTGAACCCTTTAACCAAAGGTATAAATTTCCAAGGGTGTAATGTGTATCTTAAAATTGGGATGTGTAGAACACACCATTTCATGAAAGGAATAAGAGGTACGAAATACATTTCCTAAACTAATCTATGAGAGAAGAATATGCAGAAACCAAAGAAACATGCTAGTTGTAAACATGAAATAAACATCGAATCATTAATAACATGATATCCTAGGGAAACCCTTCCAGGAGAAAACCCCCACATCTAAATCACTCTCAATGTATTATTCAATAATAAATTGTTACAATACAAATTCTTTGTGCTCTCAACAAGAGTGTTCAACAGGAGCATAATCCTAGAGAAAATTTGGTAGCATAATAGTAAGCTAAAACTTACTCTCTCCAGTTTTCTCAAGCCCTAGCGCTAAATAAATATGCATAAATAAAACCATAAACCGTTTATGGTTTTCCATTTCTACTTGTTGGAAACCACCAACAAGTATTCCCTCCCACTAGTCTACTCCACTACAACGCTACATTATTCTTCCCTCCACTACATCACTGGAATATTCTCTTATCTACTACAACACTGCAACAATGCAATATTCTCTACTACAACTCTACATTATCCATGCTCTAGCTTTGCAAGGTGTATGACACACATTCCCCAAAATTCTCCCACTTGTTATATACCTTGCAAGAGTACAAGGGAGAATGAATTATACTACGATCTAATTGATAGGGCCCATAAGGCCCATAGACTCACAACACCACTTGAATTGACTAGTGCTCATTGGTTTCGTCAATGCATATGCAACATTTTGTAAGGTGTCAAATTTCTCTAGTATCACCTTTCCACCCTCTACCATGTCCCTAATGAAATGGTGTTGTATATCTATATGCTTTGTCTTTGCAAGGAAGGTTGGGTTCTTAGCTAGTAAAATGGCATTGTTACTATCACATTGAATCATGATAGATTTCTGACTTAACCCTACTTTTAAACATAGTTTCATAAGCTAGATGGCCTCCTTATAGGCATGAGTATCTACCATATACTCTTCCTTTGCAGTGGACAAAGCAACCACATCTTGTTTCTTGATCATCCAATGCATTTCTCCACCAAACAACCAAAACACATATCTACTCATAGATCTCCTTCTATCTACATCCCTGTTGTGAGGGAAATCTCCCTACGGACTAGCAAATAGGGTTTAGACTTTGCATGCAGATATGACCGAAGAGAAACTACTTTCTACCTTCATCCCTAGATTTAAATCCCCTTTTCTGAGTAAATGCATGGAAAGATCAACCTACCTCGTTTCCGGCGTTTGATGTAGATTCTTCGTTGTACTTGATTACTTGTTCGCAATACTCCTTCCAAAGTTGACCTGCATACAAGACAAGCAACAACTACACATGCATACTACTTATATACTAAAGGGTTAGAAATCCAAACATATAATAATCAAACTATTGAAAAGTTCATGAGTTGGGATGGGAAAAGCGTTTTCTTTATTTCTTTGAATGATTCAACTTACATAGATTGATACCGGCCACCACTCCACGAACCTGGTCCTGGGATCCTCTTCTACTGTCCTCCAACTGCTTTGCTTTGAATCTCTTCTGGCATAAGGAAAGCCAAAGGGTTGGGACAATTGGAATAATCAAATGGGCAGAGTTTCTTTGCTATATTTTTCTCCCTTCCAAATGGGACCCCTACCCCTCCTTTTATAGGCTAGAAGGAGCTAGGTATTTGGACGAACCCTCGGCCATGCATGGTCGGGAGTTTCAGTTAACTCACCCATAGCTTTTGTGTTTTGTCGGCAAGTTTCCTTTTTTTGTGCTTTTGTCAATCCACGCGGGATGTCTTAGGTCAGCCAGCGTGTACACGCATGCAGTAATGAAATAGGGTGTGTGGGCCCTCATAAAAGAGGTTTTTCAAAGAGTTTGTTTCAACAGTGGCTTGGCAAAGAAGCTATGATATGGCCAGATGCCAAGTAAGCATGTGTAGTGCAATTTAGGGTTACAACAGATGCCCCCTAATGTATGAGGTCAGAAGAGCATCTAATGGCCGAAATATATTACCAATCTTTTACTGATGTGTCGAACAAGTGAGCCCAGGAACCAAGAATCGGGAGGCACCGTCTACAAAATAGCAAATGTCTCACCGAGGCAGGCATACCCATGCTCGGGATGAAATAAACGCATGGATACCAATCAAATACACTGTAGATCCATGCCATATAACTATATAAAGTGTAGCCGCGAACAGTACACAGCAGATCTACATCTCGAAATCAAAAAGAAATACATGCAAAGTATCCATCTTCGTAGAAGCTGATAAGGCCTGATGGCTGGAGATGAGGGCTTTAGAGCTCGAGCAACAACTTCAAAATCTTCAAAACTCGGGTAAGAGTGTAATATGAGTGTACAAATTCACTACCCAGGGGTCTTTGATGGCTCGTCGGTCATGGACTAGAGAATCTTGATGATCAAACCGAAAGCTTCATTGATTTCAAACAAGGACTTGATTGGACATTCAGGATGGTCGGGTATGAGGACAAGAGACAAAATGCAAAGGGGTCGACTCAGGCTTGGCAAAAAACTTCCCTTGGACAACAACATGACAAATGATGAGACTTAGGCAACATGGCATTAACATAAGTTTACGAGGCAGGAGGCAACGCAAACTCTCCATATGTTTGGAAGAATAACCAAACGGAGGAGGACACAACTCTATGTAGCGGGAACAGTTTCCTAAGGTCATATAAAATCCCAGGGTTTGATGAACAAACGAACAGATGTGCTTTATCCAAGGGTGACTCATTATGCTGCCAATAAAGAAAATACCTTTCCCTTCCTCTTGTCTTTTTTCAATAATTTTGGATGAAAGAATAAGGGAATGATACATTACAATGGAGGAACGAGTGTTACAACATACAAGTTCAAAGCGCAAGGACAAGACTGATGTTCAGAATGATAATACTCGGGAAAAATCCTCCAGGAGCCAAAGGTGTCAAGGCGTAGAAGCAGAGTGCTACAGGGCTTGCGTATAAGGCATGCTTCAGATGGTTCAGTTGAGAGAAACATGGAGTCGGCATTAGACCAAAGACGCAGTTATGCAAATGCGATTCAACAAAACACACAATGGTAACGTCCTTCGATGTAAGTTTAACAAGCCCAAAGAAGGTAAGCTCGGTGGTTTTTCATATTTAGAAAGTCTGAAAAAGCGCAAAAGAAGACTCCATTGGGGTACCTTTTTCGAAGATAGTCTAGTCGGTTCGAAAAAGGGGTAAATTAGCACCGACAAGACATCTATTCAAAACCATTTTAACGAGTGTGATAAGGACAAGATCACTCAGCCATTTTTTCATTTTTAAGGAATCTGAAAAAAGCTTAACTATGGACTCCGTTAGGAATGTTCTTCTGGACCATTTAACAAGTGTGAAAGAATAAGGTCACTCGGCTATCTTTTCAATTTTAGGGAGTCTGAAAAGAGCTTAGCTATGGACTCCGTGGGGGTTCCTTTTTCGTAAGTTTAGTCCCTCAGGCCTGAAAAAAGGGGTAAAATTATACCTGAGGGTACTCTTCTAGAGAACGGAAATTCTATAGAGTATACCTTTGTTCGTATAGTTGACCGTCCAAACCGAAAAAGGGGTAAACTATCGCCAGACAGACGTGACTTCAAATTCCAATTTAACGAGCATGAAATGCCACAAGATTGCTCGACTATCTTTTCATGTTTATAGGGTCTGAAAAGGGTTTAAAAGAAGACATGTTTAAGGAACGTTCTTCTGGACCAATTTAACGAGTGTGAAGAAACAAGGTCACTCGGCAATATTTTCATCTTTAAGGAGTCTGAAAAGGGCTTAAAGAAGACTCCATAATGGTTACTTTTCTCAGTTAATCTGGACGAGATCGAAAAGCATAAATGCAGTCTCGCCGGATGTTTCTTTTGGATCTCAAAGCGAGCTTGAAAAACAACAAAGGTAGCTCATGATCGACACTTTGTGGGTCAATGTCGAGTATCTCCTCGTAAGACCAGGCAAAAATGTCGCGGAAATCTTTGAAAAGATCTGTGTATATTTGAATCTCTTTGGGGGAGCAATCCACTCCGACGAAGACATTCTCTACGACGTCAGGGTTTCGGGAGATGTTAATCGGTAAGGTTTCAACGATAGTTTCCATATTACCCTCAGCATAGACCTCATGTGTAGCTAAGGGGTTAATGAGACAAGACCGATCTCCCGTCATAGTCATGGTGAATTCTCCTGCTTCGATTCGGCTTAACTCTAGGAGGAAATATGATCTGTGATGAAGATCTTCCCAGGGTTTGTCTGGACTCGTCATTGCTTCAATTATTGCTTCATCGGATGGAAAGACTAAGTCTAACGAATCAGTGCCAGTGAGAGAACCCTGAGCCCAAATAGGCTCTAGTAGAGGATTTAACTCTTGTGCTGATCTGAAAATAGAAGGCTGACTTGTTATTCTATGCAAGCACCCCTACTTCATTAAAATAAACTTTATAGGACCTTGCTTCATGTGTTTAAAATATGCCAAATAAATTATGTGCTAAGTTTTATGTTTCTTCCTTTAAATGTTTATCTGTGAGAGATTGTTCTTTTAAATGGTTAAATATGTGCTTTAAATGAAAACACAGCAACATAACTTGCAGCAAATAAACCATCAAACGCTCAACAATCACAACATGATAAAGGAGTTCACCCCCCTCTGGGCTACATCTCCTTGAGCCTCCATAATGGACTTGGCTCTCTGGGATTAATTAGTCAAAAGTTCTTTTACAAGATGCTTCTCAACTCCAATGGAAAAACAGAATGTACCATTGAGATCAGAACACATAAAAACCCCAAAAATGACTAATAGAACTCTGAAAACGGATCATGGCTCATCCGGGCATGACCTCTTCTACATGTGGCCATAAGCTTCCCTGAGCTTCTCTTTGGAAAAAACACCTGTAAAAGTCCTCAATAGCCTCTGAAACCTGTCCCAATGTGTTCAGAGCATATCAATTAGCCAAAAATGATTATTCAATCATAGAAAACAAACATAGGCTCACCAAACCATGTCCTCGATCAATGAGAGCTTCAAGCTCCCTGGAGCTTGCTGAAACTTCAATGGTGAAAAACTTGCTGAAGAAGTCTTCAAATGGCTATGAAAACTGCACCAATGGATCCAGCACGTCCAAAAAACCCTGGCTGGGCTTTTACGGCACCTCAAACGGCCAAACGATGAAGAAGTTAGGCCTCCTCCATCTTCCTCCTTCAACTTTGTTGGAACTAGCTCTACAAAACGCACCTCTGTGTGCATGAACCAGGAACACGCTCCAAAACGCGCGTTTAAACCTGGCACCGAGCGGTTCCAAATAACCGTACAAACTATATGACGGTTAGGGCGCCTCCAGCCCCTAACCGCCTAGCACTCGGTCACCTAGGTCATACGACCTCGGGCTATGGACAAAAGGGCTAACGGTTACAACTGCCCCGCATAACCGTTGTAACCAATTTTTAAACCGCGTGCTCCAACTGGGTCACATGGAATGGCATTACAACCGTGGGTTTTAACCAAACCGCGCGCACAAATAACAATAGGGCGGTTATATATATATATATATATATAACATGGTTATATAACATTATATATGTGGTGTAATGAACTATAGGTTGGGGCAACAAAACACCCACGCGCATATACAATACACGACCACGGTTATATATGAAAACACATGACCACGGGCCATATTCCAATACCCACGCGCGCACATATAAATGGTAAATGGTCATATGAAAAACGCATAGAACCGGGGTCGGGGCTAAGCCCTGGCCCGACCCCCCGCCATTTAATACAAGGACCAAAGTCAAATACAAATGTTTTGACATATAAAACAAGAACCAAGTGGTGGCATAATGGTTAGCGGAAATTTGATAAAGCGTTGGATAGTGGGGGAGGTCACCGGTTCAAATCCGGTCGACCCCAAAACTTTTGAACCCAAGACCAAATAGACAAAAATCGGGGTGCCACGTGGCAGCCCATGATTGGGCCACGTGGCACCATGCCATTTGCCCAAAATCTGCCACGTGTCACAATATGATTCGCTCACTGTCAACCAATAAATGACTGCCACGTCACCAGCGGCCCTGTCAGTGTACTTCACGCCACATCACCTGTACGGACATGCCACATCATCATCCGTACGGACTGTACGGACTGCCCAGTCAGCATCCATTTTTTATTGTTTGGCGATTCGGACAGATCGCTATATCTCTCGCTCCCGACGTCCGTTTGAGATGAAATGAATTGCGTTGGGTTCGTGACGACGAGGGCTACAAATCCATTTGTTTTGAGGCAATTCCGAGAACGTTGATTTTTTGGGCTAAAATTTGACCCCTGGTCCAGATTTTGATCACACCTTCCCACTGAAAGGATTTTGGACCCACAAAAGCTTATCTGTCTACTTTCAAGTTATATCAAAATCTTTTCGACATTCACCTGAATACTCTGACATGCCGGGCACTGCAACTGGCTATGTCCCTCAACCACTGCTCTTTGGCTGCTGCTGACCCATTGCTCTCTCTGTGCTTGGAAGACTGCCAACCTTCCCACTGAGAATCAAGTCCCTCTTTTGAACTCTTTGGCATCAACAAAATCAGTTCTCCAATGGCTGCAAAAACCTTCCTGGGACATCTTGTCACAAGTCAAGAAAAACATCAATCTTGAAAACAAATCATACAAGATTGAAAAATGATGCCAACAAAATCTTTTGTTCTTCAAACAAACTGTCGCATCCCATACTTTATCAAAGCACATGGCGTTTTCAAAATCAACCTTCAAGTCAATAAACACCATCGACTAAACACAAGTCGAACAACACGATCGACACAACATAGTCGTCAGAAAATCATCAACACCAGTCGAGACTCATCAACCTTTCCAAACTGACAAGTCGACAAACATGACACATAATCATGTAACAATCATGAATCACTCATGATGAACCATCACCAGGTTCACTGCTTACACATACATAAAAACAAATGCATGTTCATGACTCTTCAACTCTCCTTCCGGTACAGACATAAGTACAACCCTAAAACATATGGGTACTTAAGAGTTGAATACAAAAAAATATAAATGGTTGCAACTTATCATGCTTCCCATAAATGCACACATAACACTGGAAAGTGCATTTACAACAAAAAAATGCAAACCTCACTTGCTCAAGAAATCCAACCATTTCTTACCAAACCAACTCAACGGTGACTTTTTCTGCTGAACATCGTCCTCTTGTGAATCAACCTGACTCACATCGATGATGGAATCTCCTCTTCCATTCTTGTCAATCTCTTTATCCAACTGCTTCTTAGGCTGTGGACGAATAGTTGGATGCAATGTCCAACATTGGTCAATGACATGACCCCGCTTCTGACAGTGGGTGCAAATCTTTTGCATCCTCTTTTCACGTTGTCTTTGCTTGGACAATTTCCTGAAAGTGGTTAATCTTTTCCAACACTTGGAAACATGATGGTTATACAAACCACAATATGTGCAAGGATTCTTTCTTCCAAATTTATCATGCTTAACATAATCAAATGCAACTAAATGATAAGCAGAATTATACCTTGAACATTCACCTTTATCGCCTCTGTGAGGAGGTGAAGCTGAAGAGTTACAAGCTCTCCTTTGAAGACCATCAACAGTGTCCTCATCATTGTCACAACTCTCACATTTGCATTCATCCTGAACACAAGCCTTGTATGCTGGAGGGATTGAACTTTCACCTTTAAAGCCTTCTTCAGGAGGTGAACTTGAAACAAAGTTTATGCTTGGAACTTTTTCCTTTGTCTCCACGACTTTAGAATTTGCTCTATCAATTTGTTCATATCCAAGACCACAATACTTGGGTCTTTCTTCAACAACAATAGGCTTAACAATGCCTTGTGCATGCTTACCTAACCCTTTACCTTCATAGCCCATTTTAAACAACAACTTGGACCCTATTCCTCTTGTGTGACTCTCAAAACCACCAAAACATTCATCTTTAGAGGAATTCGAAGATAAACTAACACTGCATACCTTATGTTCATGCATGTACTTGGTAAGGGTTTCCTTTGCCTCATGGAGTTGAATCTCCATCTCATGCAACCTTGCAAGAAATTGTTCTTTCTCCTGCTTCATGACCATCAACTGCTCTTCAAGGGCAATGTTCTTATTCCTGTCTTCATACATCTCTTTCATCAAATCTCTCATGATTATAATTTCTTCTTTGTCAAAGAATGAAGATAATGAAAATGTATGAGAACTATTAATGCTTGAAGCTTCTGCCATCCTTGCAGATATCCAACTTCAACACAAAACTTGCACAAAAACCAATAGCTAAATCTCAAGCTATCAATGGCAAACACATGAGCGAAACAAACTTATGCTCTGATACCACCTGATATGAAAATAGAAGGCTGACTTTTTATGCTATACAAGCACCCCTACTTCATTAAAATAAACTTTACAGGACCTTGCTTCATGTGTTTAAAATATGCCAAATAAATTATGTGCTAAGTTTTATGCTTCTTCCTTTAAATGTTTATCTGTGAGAGATTTTTCTTTTAAATGGTTAAATATGTGCTTTAAATGAAAACACAACAACATAACTTGCAGCAAATAAACCATCAAACGCTCAACAATCACAACATGATAAAGGAGTTCACCCCCCTCCGGGCTACATCTCCTTGAGCCTCCATAATGGACTTGGCTCTCTGGGATTAATTAGTAAAAAGTTCTTTTACAAGCTGCTGCTCAACTCCAATGGAAAAATAGACTGTACCATTGAGATCAGAACACATAAAAACCCCAAAAATGACTAATAGAACTCTGAAAACGGATCATTGCTCATCCGGGCATGACCTCTTCTACATGTGGCCATAAGCTTCCCTGAGCTTCTCTTTGGAAAAAAACACCTGTAAAAGTCTTCAACAGCCTCTGAAACCTGTCCCAATGTGTTCAGAGCATATCAATTAGCCAAAAATGATTATTCAATCACAGAAAACAAACATAGGCTCACCAAACCATGTCCTCGATCAATGAGAGCTTCAAGCTCCCTGGAGCTTGCTGAAACTTCAATGGTGAAACACTTGCTGAAGAAGTCTTCAAATGGCTGTGAAAACTACACCAATGGATCCAGCACGTCCAAGAACCCCTGGTTGGGCTTTTACGGCACCTCAAACGGCCAAACGATGAAGAAGTTAGGCCTCCTCCATCTTCCTCCTTCAACTTTGTTGGAACTGGCTCTACAAAATGCACCTCTGTGTGCATGAACCAGGAACACGCTCCAAAATGCACGTTTAAACCTGGCACCGAGCAGTTCCGAATAACTGTGCAAACTGTAGGACAGTTAGGGCACCTCCAACCCCTAACCGCCTAGCACTCGGTCACCTGGGTCATACGACCTCGGGCTATGGACAAAAGGGCTAACGGTTACAACTGCCCCACATAACCGTTGTAACCAATTTTTAAACCGCGCGCTCCAACTGGGTCACATGGAATGGCATTACAACCGTGGGTTTTAACCAAACCGCGCGCACAAATAACAATAGGGCGGTTATATATATATAACATGGTTATATAACATTATATATGTGGTGTAATGAACTATAGGTTGGGGCAACAAAACACCCGCACGCATATACAATACACGACCACGGTTATATATGAAAACACATGACCACGGGCCATATTCCAATACCCCCACGCGCACATATAAATGGTAAATGGTCATATGAAAAACGCATAGAACCGGGGTCGGGGCTAAGCCCTAGCCCGACCCCCCGCCATTTAATACAAGGACCAAAGTCAAATACAAATGTTTTGACATATAAAACAAGAACCAAGTGGCGGCATAATGGTTACCGGAAATTTGATAAAGCGTTGGATAGTGGGGGAGGTCACCGGTTCAAATCCGGTCGACCCCAAAACTTTTGAACCCAAGACCAAATAGACAAAAATCGGGGTGCCACGTGGCAGCCCATGATTGGGCCACGTGGCACCATGCCATTTGCCCAAAATCTACCACGTGTCACAATATGATTCGCTCACTGTCAACCAATAAATGATTGCCACATCACCAGCGGCCCTGTCAGCGTACTTCACGCCACATCACCTATACGGACATGCCACATCATCATCCGTACGGACTGTACGGACTGCCTAGTCAGCATCCATTTTTTATTGTTTGGCGATTCGGACAGATCGCGATATCTCTCGCTCCCGATGTCCGTTTGAGACGAAACGAATTGCGTTGGGTTCGTGACGACGAGGGATACAAACCCATTTGTTTTGAGGCAATTCCGAGAATGTTGATTTTTTGGGCTAAAATTTGACCCCTGGTCCAGATTTTGATCATGTGCAGCAGTCAAATCAAGGTTAGCTGAAGCTTGTTGGACCAAGGAGTACGCTACTTCAGCGGCGAACAAGGGAAAAGACATACCTGAGTGCCCCGTCTCATCCATCATGGCTGATGGGGAAGGAAGTATCCACGGGTCATCGAAGTAAGTCGTGCGGAACGACGAAACCTGAAAAATCTCAACCTTATGATGATTGGATATAAATTTGATATCGCCTTGAGGGGGCGGGTAATCAAAGGTACCCATCAAGGATGGGCACAAACCAACCCCTACGTTAACAACACCTGGTTGAGGATTATCAATTATTGGGACCGTGGATGCCCCCAATGAAGGGTCAGGTCTGGAGAAAGACAATTGATATATGGTCACTATCCGACCCTCGTGTGGAAACAACAAGACCCAGAAAACTGTAGCGACCACAGCTTGCATAGCATAAGTCCAACTCCTTCCTAACAAAAGATTATAGTCGAGGGGAGCGTCGACTACTTCTACCTCGACGCACACGGTCTTCCCTCCTAACTGCACGGGGAAGGAAGGGATGATACCATGTGGTCAGAATGAACGACCGTTGAAGGTAGTGAGGAGAGTAGGTGATGGAGACAAAATGGGCTGGCCGATGGCTTTCCAACATGCTAACGACATAACCCATGTCGAGGCACCCTCATCCACCACCGTGCGGAAGATATTCCTTGTAAAAATTTTCGTGGGATGAGCCACTACTATCTGAAACGCTACGTGGTAAGGCAGATGAGGTTTTAAGTCGGTTGTATCTAGCATGATTGTACCCGGATTACAAGTCTCAGTAGATCCTAAAGCTGTTAACAAATCTTTCCTCTGGGAAGGGAAACTTTGGAGGACCTCCAAAGCAGACATTGCGCAAGGGGATTGTGATAAATCTTCCACCATAGAGTAGTTCTAGGCGGCCCTTGCGTTAGGGTTGTGAGAAGCTTTTTTGAATGCTCCTTTGGGGATGTGTATCATTGTTTTGCCCAATGTCTTCTCAATCTGTAGAGGAAGAGATGGGAGTTCAACTTCTTTTCCCTTCTCGGAAGTGCTTGTTTGACTATAGTCATGTGCTCTAGTTGATAGAAAAGCATCACCTTTCACCATATATACATTCGCGGATGTGGGGTTGTTCGAAGACGGAGGGGGTCCTTGACTGCCCCCTTTCGTGCTTGTAGAGGCTTGAGTTAGATTTTGTCCATGTTGAAATGGATTAGTTAACGCAACGGGTTGTTGCTGTGTCACAAACTTTTGGGTCTCCGCAAGCCGAGGACATAGGTGGGTTGGGTGGTCTTCCACGCATAGATTGCATGGATACCTCACCTTCCGTTTTTCAGTATTTCCCTCGCCAACATTATCGGTGGGTTTCTTATCCCCCTTACCCTTTTTCCATTGTTTTTTCTTTCCTTCCGGCTGCTGGGTGGCCTTTGGGTTAGTCGATTGCACTGTGTGTACATCCGACGTTTTGGTAGGGGGAGCAGCCAAAGCAGTAGTTTTGCTTGCCGTTGTGTGTTGTATAGACAACTGCTACAACTGATTCATTAGTTGTTCAGCGAGCTTTGTTTGTGCGGATCCAACAATACCATCGGCATGTGGTCCAGCTCTCTATCTAGTTTTATCCAGTATTGAGCATGGCGCATCTGGTAAGATGTTGTATAATAAACCAGACTGAGAATAGATGAGCTCAAATTGTTGAGCTCTCATGATGGTGTCTTCTTCGGAGAATACTCTTGACGTTGCTACATATTTGGATAGCTGTGGGACCAAAGACTTAAGGAACCACTTGAGCAGGAATGCTGGTGGGACTGGCACTTTAATTAAACTCTTCCTACGTCTAAATTCTCGGATATGATCAGAGATATGGTCTGTTGTCGTCTGTTCGAAATTAGCAAGAAGCTTTGTGCCCGCGTCGTATCTTACAGGTAACTGGAAATGGTTGAGGAAAGCCATCGCCAGTTCGCCAAAGGAAGAGTAACTTGAGTGATCGAGCTCAATGTACCATTTCGCGGCACTCCCAATGAGAGTACGTTGAAACAATCGCAACTGTATGGAATCGTCTTTCAACGAGTTAGAAGAGCACCAAAGATGGAAGATAGTCACATGATCTCCTAGATCTTCGTTAGGCTTGGCTTCGAACTTTGGGATGTCCGAAGGCAACTTCGTCGGCATAGGAGGCCAACGTGGATCATGACAGATAGGGTCGTTCAACAACCTTGTCAAATCTGGCAAGTGCAAAGTCACTAGGAAGGGTAGTTTGGGTTGTTGGTGATAACCTGGGAAAATGGGGCCTGGAGTTTGACTGGCACCAGGATGCCAGGAAAAATTTGGCTGCTGGCCCAGATTCTGGTAGAAACCATGGCCCTGGCCAGCGTATGGATTTTGCCTATGTGGAGACGTCATCGGTTGATTCCCAAAATAGGACATGGATGGTTGGGCGTGCATAACATTCGAAGGACTTTGGGAAGGGTTGCCCCATGTCAGTCCTGCGGGTATAGACATGGTAGTTTGTCTGGGGTTCCATTGATTGTGGAAATAATTACCCCAAATCTGCATTCTGGACGAGGGAACGGATCCCTGCCAGGAATTCCAAGGCCCTGAAGCGGAAAAAGTTCCTAGGTTTTCCCCCTGTGCAGGAATAGTACCCTGCATAGGAATAGATTGTCCAAAACTGAGATTGTCCCCAGTTGAGAAAAAGGGTGATGAAAAGGCGTTGTTACTGAATGCTCCAATCATAGAAGATGGTGTCGAACCTACCGTCATACTATGCGAAGGTGGTCCTTGACTCCCCGCTCCAAATAAACTAAGGGGTGTAGGTTGCTCGACGGATTGCTGATGCGAGCCACCGAGCGAAGGGGACGAAGGAGGTATGTGACCTCCTCCGTAAGGGAAAGCATTAAAAGGAGTAGGAATGCCCCCCATGTAACCTTGCAGAGAAGCACTAGAGCTCCCTGCCCCCAGACCTGAAGTTTGTAAAGTGGAGTAGGAAAGTACAGGACTTGTACCCGAACTAGGCATCCTGTATGAGAACGGAGGGCCTATCACACTTGGTGTGAAAAGGGTCGTGGTTGCCGCCAAAGACGAGATCAGACCACTGTGCGACGTAGAGGCGGTTGAGACCATGGTGGCTCGATCCGGCGACAGTGGGTTAGGAGGTGGAAACGCTTCTGTGGTGACAATCGTAACGGGAACTAATGAATTCCCAGAAGTGATAACAGCATTTGTTTCCATTGCTGCGTGCAACACTGTCTGGCACTCGTCAGGATAAATCAGTATGATGAGGGGTGACGAGAGAGCAGTGGTTGGGGTTTCAACCGGGTCGAGGGTGTTCACTCCAAGGTCCAAAATGGTCGATTCCTCCGGATGTTGGGCGGGCACAATTTCGTGTGACCTGGTCGCTTCAAAAGACCCTTGTTGGTCTAGCTTTCGCCTTAATGGTGGCGGGGGTGGCTCCAGTGTAACCGGCGGCAGGCCAAGAAGCCTTCGTGACCGGTGGATCTCGGGATCCTCCACTGTGTGAGAAGATCCAAGACACTCTAGGGTAGTCTAAACGTTCAAAAGTAACACACACTAAAAAAGTCCCTAGGAGATAAGACAGGCAAGCACTAAATTAAATGGAAGAACAGTTACAACAACCAACACTAGAGCAACTTACTGGTGCAAGTGCAACTCGAACACGGAAGCACCCTCCAAGTATACTCTACAAAGCGTGGCCCGATGTCTGTCCTAGGTACCGCAGTATACCCCCACAGTCACCTGTGTAAGTCCCTAAAAGATGGGCAACTAGGTTGCCAGCACGCAAACAGTCACCAGGCGGGTACAGTCGAAAGTCGGGTAGACCACAATGAGTAGGGTATCAAGCCCGAAAACTATCAAGGGTATCAAAAGCAAGTGGTCCTGAAGACAACTGAGGACCTCAAATGGATTCGAGACCCACGAAGCCCCGTGGCAAATGCAAACGACGGAATCCCAAAACAAGCCCTCTATATGTGTTCTCCACTACGATTGGTCCAGCTTTGGAGGGGTTATCTCCACTACCTTTCCGCACGCGACCTCATGTTTATCCCCTGTGTTAGAGGGGGGTCCCGGATAACTTTCACAATGTTGGACTTAGACACTCCCTAACTCAGACTCCAATGTTTGATTTTAAATGGCCTTGAAGAGTTTCCTCTCCAACCTAATCCAAGGCCCTAATCATGAACTAGTTGGTTAACCCTACAAACATAAAAGTATAAGAATTTTTAATTTTAGCGTTATTTTTAAGGCTTTGTTTTAAGTCAAGGGGTATGGAAGTAAAACTGATGAAGTGTAAAAGACAAAAGTAAAATGAAGAAAAAGCTGGAAACAAAGACTTTCACTTAATGCAAAAATTTCAACAACCTTTCAAAATTTGTAATTTTCTAAGATTTTTTTCTTTGGACAGAAAACTCGAAGAATTTCACTTGACTACGAGCTACTTATGATCTAAGTGAACTATAAAAAACTTATGAAATAAAGATTTTCCCCTGGCTAATAAATGCAGAAACACACTCTTCAACCAAACCAGAAAATGAAAAGAGATTTTTTTTTTTTTATTTAAAATGCTAATGAAGCAAAAAAAAAAAGGGAAAATACCGACAAGCAAAAAACCAAGAAAAACAATTTTGACTTGAGCGCAGATCGCAAAGAATCACTTCAAGAAAGCACACACTAGTAACTAAAAAACAAATGACTCTCACACTTGTCTAAAAACCTTAAAAAAAAAATTCTTTTTAAACAACTCTTAAATGAGAAAAAGCAAGCTAAGGGTAAGATTAATCCTAAGCTACCGACTGCTAAGACAGAGATTCAAATATCTGAGAGGTATAATTCTCATCAAGGGAAAGGATGATTGCCTTACCCTAAAAAAAAACTATCCTGTACAAGCATGTGAACGTGAATTGTATAGATACAGAGGGCGTGTACACGCGGGCGTGTACACGCGGGCTGACCTTGTACAGGTCGCGTGTCTATCTAAACTCTTAGGAAAAACTAAAAATAGATAGAACAAACCAAGAAGAGACCACTGGTATTGATAACTAGGATCTCCTGAAGGCTTAGATACTCCTTGTAACAGAAAAAGCAAACAAGAAAAGGAAGAATTTTTTTTGAAAAGAAAATCAATCTGAGATAAGACTGCAACTAAACCAGACTCGGGCAGAGTTCCAAAAACCCCTGAAATTAATTGATGATAACAGGAAAGAGGATGACTGCCTCTAACACGTTATGGAATCTACACGCTACTATTACTTCTTCAGCTAGCGTGTACACGCGTGCTGTGAGAGAGTAGGGCGTAGGTACATGCGTGCAGACCTTATGCAGGCCACATGTACCTCTGTGGGTCTCAAAAAACACAGTTCAAGCAAATAACAGAGAAGGCTGGTATGGAAAACCAGACTCTCTGCTAGCTCAGACCTTACAGAAACAACAAAAAAGAACAAGCAATAAAACCAGTCTTTTTAAAACTACCCAAAAGATGTACTAAAATTCCAGGAACCCTAAGAGACTCCCCAGTACGGTCGCCAATTCTGTTGTGATGGAAATCTCCCTACGGACTAGCAAATAGGGTTTAGACTTTGCATGCAGATATGACCGAAGAGAAACTACTTTCTACCTTCATCCCTAGATTTAAATCCCTTTTTCTGAGTAAATGCATGGAAAGATCAACCTACCTTGTTTCTGGCGTTTGATGTAGATCCTCTGTTGTACTTGATTACTTGTTCGCAATACTCCTTCCAAAGCTGACCTGCATACAAGACAAGCAACAACTACACATGCATACTACTTATATACTAACGGGTTATAAATCCAAACATATACTAATCAAACTATTGAAAAGTTCATGAGTATGGACGGGAAAAGCATTTTCTTTATTTCTTTGAATGACTCAACTTACATAGATTGAGACCGGCCACTGCTCCATGAACCTGGTCACGGGCTCCTCTTCTACTGTCCTCCAACTGCTTTGCTTTGAATCTCTTCTGGCATAAGGAAAGCTAAAGGGTTGGGACAATTGGAATAATCAAATGGGCAGAGTTTCTTTGCTATATTTTTCTCCCTTCCAAATGGGACCCCTACCCCTCCTTTTATAGGCTAGAAGGAGCTAGGTATTTGGACAAACCCTCAGCTATGCATGGCCGGGAGTTTCAGTTAACTTACCCATAGCTTTTGTGTTTTGTCGGCAAGTTTCCTTTTTTTGTGCTTTTGTCGGTCCACGCGGGTTGTCTTAGGTCAACTAGTGTGTACACGCCTGCAGTAATGAAATAGGGCATGTGGGCCCTCATAAAAGAGGTTTTTCAAAGAGTTTGTTTCAATAGTGGCTTGGCAAAGAAGCTATGATATGGCCAGATGCCAGGTAAGCATGTGTAGTGCAATTTAGGGTTATAACAATCCCTGTCCCAATCAACATCCACACAACCTTGTATATCCATTTAGTGTGGGTCCCATGAAACATCATTATGATAAGAAATAGAATATAATTTCAAAAGTACCTCAAAAATATAAAAACACCCTCTTTACTGGAGCCCAATGTTCATGTCCGAGATATGCCATGAATTGACTCAAGACTTCCATTGTTTGGATAATTTATGGTCTAGTATCGACCATAGCATAATTCAAACTACCAATTGCACTAACAGAAGGGGGAAAAATCCATATCCTACATCTCTACATGTGTTGTAGGGAACTGCTCATATGAAAGCTTAGTTCCCATAGAAATTGGAACATTCAATGGTTTGCAATCTTCCATATGAAAATGTTGTAGCACGTAGTTTAAACATACTTACTTTGGCTCAATTGAATCCTTTTATTCACTCTATCTCTCTTGATCTCCATTCCTAAGATATATTTTTCATCTCCCAAGTCCTTCATATCAAATTGTGTTGAGCGTTGAGACTTCAAATCACAAATCACATCCTTACTATTACAAAATAATAACATATCATCTACATATAGAGTGATAACAAGAAAATGATCACCATCTTGTTTGTAATACACACAGTGATTTGATTTGGATCTTAGAAATCCTAATCTCAACACTAAGGAATCAAACTTTTGGTACCACATTCTGGGAGACTATTTGAGACCATATAAAGACTTTTTTTAACTTGCAAACCAATGACTCTTTACCTTTTTCAACATAGTGCTTTGGATGTGTCATATAGATCTCCTCCTTCAAGTCACCATGTAGGAATGTATTTTTTCACATCCATCTATTTTGTATCTAAATCGAAGGATACTAATACACATAATAAGAACCTAATAGATATTATCTTAGCAACTAGGGAAAATATCTCACCAAAGTCTATCCCATCAACTTGGGAATATCCTTTTGCAACCAACATTGCCTTGTGTTTTTCAACACTACCATATAAACCAATCTTCTTTTTGAACATCCATTTACATCCGACAGTTTTTTGTCCATCAACCAATGGGACCAAGTCCCATGTATCATTCTTTCTAAGTGTAGCCTTTTCCTCATCCATGACCAATATCCAAGATTCCTTATCTTCCATCTCCATTTCCTCTTCCATAGTTCTAGGCTCATCAGTGTTAGCAAATAAATAAAATATACATATAAAATCAGAATGACTATAATTATACTTGTTTGGTTTCCTTCTTTGCTAAGTGGACCTCTTTATAGTTTTAGGTGAAGTTTATTTCTCCTCTTCTGAACTCTTTGAACCCTCCTCCTATTCATGTCCTTCATGAACTTCATATTCAATTTTTGGATCAACTTTTTCAATCTTTAGTGGTAGTTGAACCACTAACTTCTTCCCATCCTCTTCTTGTTGCACCACTATGGGAGAAGGATTGACTTCTCTGAAAACAACATTTATTCTATACAAAACATTTCCAGTGATAGGATCTCAAAGCTTGTACCCTTTCACACCAACACCATAGCCTATGAAGATACACTTCATTGCCTTGTTATCCAACTTAGATTTCTTCTCCTTAGGTAGATGAGCATTACTTTTTGGTTCAACTTTTTCAATCTTTGGTGGTAGTTGAACCACTAACTTTTTCCTATCCTCTTCTTGTTGCACCACTATGGGAGAAGGATTAACTTCTATGAAAATAACATTTATTCTGTACAAAAAATTTGCATTGATAGGATCTCAAAGCTTGTACCCTTTAACACCAACACCATATCCTATGAAGATACACTTCATTGCCTTGTTATCCAAGTTAGACTGCTTCTCCTTAGGAATATGAGCATATGCCTCACAACTAAAAACATGAAGATGTTGAAGTGAGGGCTTATTTCTCATCCAAACCTCCATAGGGGTCTTATCCACAAGAGATGATGTGGGAGACCTATTAATCAAGTAGCATGCAATAGCAATCACTTTAGTCGAGAAATTCTTCTCTAGGTCATCTCCACTAAGCATACTTCTACCTCTCTCCATCAATGTTCTATTCATTCGTTCTGAAATTCCATTATCCTGAGGGGTATATGGAGTTGTCTTATGTATTTTAATGTCATTCTCCTTACAAAAATTATCAAACTTTGAAAAACATAACTCATTGCCATTACTGGTCCTCAACACCTTAATCTTCCTACTAGTATGTTTTTTCAAGAGATATTTAAGCTCCTTAACCGACTAAAATCCTTGTATTTAGTTCTAAGAAAATATACCCATGTCCATCTAAAAAAAGCATCAATGAATGATGTTGGAATACTGAGAGGCGGGGGTGAATCAGTATGAGCACAATTATATCACTTTTAACCAAAATATGTAATCATTAACATCATCAGCAGTATATCATCAATATATCATGAGCAGTATAAATCAACAGAGCATAATAGACATCCACAGAAACACAGTACACCAAAATTTACGTGGAAACCCAAATGGGAGAAAACCACAAAATGCTCTTCTTATATATCAAAAGAATACATTCATTGGAAGCACCAACTTCCCAATTCTCCAGCTACAAATGGAATGAGGATGTGATCCCCTATTTACAGGCTCCAACCTGAAGGAAGCTACAACTCCATGAATTCTATGGCTCCAACCAAAAGGAGTCTACAACCCCCTAATTTTCGGGCTCCAAACTGAAGGAAGCTCCAACTCCCTGTGTTATTTGGCACCAACTGGAAGGAGGCTACAACCCCCTTTCCTTGCCTCATCATGCCACCCTAAAATATAAATGTATACCAAACCATCACTACCATTGATACTGTCACTGGCTTTGATAATCAACCTATAGTCAACCTGTCACTGTCACTTCAACCTGTAACTAATCATCAACTTGTAACCTATCATTATCACGTCAACCTGTAATTGATCATCAACCTGCAACCTGTCATTGTCCATGTCAGTGATATATTAACCAGATCTGCTCATATGGACCATATCAACATCAAGTATCCAACCATGTACCACAATGTACCTCAAGAAAGAAACATACCATATACCATAATATATGCCTCAAATATATGCCACTATCACAAATATGTGCCTCTAACAATGAACCATAAAAACCATATACAATATACCAAGGATATGTCTCAAGCATGTATCAATGAGACCAAAACATGGACCTCAACCATATGCCACCATAAACCAAAGGGGCCTCCAAAGAATGCCTCAAGCATGTGTCATATCATCCATGATAAACACACATAAAGAACATACCTATGATCCTATAAACACTTTGTTGTATCAGATAACAGATAAGTAAACTAACCCAAGCATCAACAACCTGGTACAAGCATCTCTTCACACTCTCTCACAAGATTTTCACATATATGTGACTTCCTTCACTACCACCTATGGATATTCGCGTTTTTCTCCATTGCAGCTCATGTACATCCACGCCCTTCTAACCTCCAACCCATGGATACCTCATAAACTAGGTTTACTCACAATTTCTGCAACTTCGAGACTTTCACCTTCGACCTTCCTTCGCACCCTCAGACTTGCTCCCTCAAACTCAACCTCAGATTCGCCAATAGATCAAAAAAGTTTCACAAGATAGATAATCAATAGAGATGTGTGTGAATTGTGCTTATGAAATACTCCTTAAGGGGTATTTATACTTTTTCTAAGTAACTTCTTTCCTTACTTTAGGGGTTTCTTATTACAACCACTTAACCCTTTCATTAATCATCTTGTAACCAACTAGGGGCTTCGTAACCCATCTTTGGGCCTCCAAATTCATGACCTCGTAACTCCTCAACCGTGAGGAACCATGTGGCATACCACCTATCACTGGAAATGGAAAAACAAGGACTATCAATCTATGACTGTGTTACATGCATTTACATCGTCCTTCATGTCCTTATTCCTTAAACAACTTCAGGATTCATGACCACACCTCTGGGGATTCTTGTAGACATATTCAAAGCATCTTCCAGTGAGGCCCATACTTAGAGCTATGCCATAAGGGGACCACTTTATATACTTCTCCAAATACATCCATCATAGTTTTTTACATTAATGAAAACCATTGTTTGTTGACATCAATGACAACCCATTGTCTAACAATCTCCCCCTTTGGCATTGATGGAAACACCGATGGCATGGGAACACTCATGCTCCCCCTGTGACCAATGTACATTTCCATTTCTTTGTTTTATCTCTCCTCATTTGACATCAATGGAAAAGGGTAATTCTCCTTGGGGTTAATCCCCTTGCCAAAAATCCTTTGCTTTCTCTTCATGGTGCTTCCTCATGTAAACCTCTGGTGTATATGAAAAGCATTCAAAATATTGCTCAGATTATTCAAGTATTTTTCTTCTCTCCCCCTGTCGTACTGTGTCCAAAGTTGTGTGGATCACTATGGAGCAAAAAATATTCCAAGTTTTTGTCGAATATACTCAAAGGTATCCCTCGGAAGAGGTTTGGTGAAGATATCTGCAATCTGCTCTTTTGTCCCAATATAATCTAGCTTGATGTTCTTCCCTGTAACATGTTCCTGTAGAAAGTGATACTTGATCGGAATGTGTTTTGTCTTGGAATGAACCACTGGATTCTTGGATATATTGATAGTGTTGGTGTTGTCACAGAGTATTGAAATGGGCTCATCGTAATCCACTTGTATATCCTGTAAGGTTTTTTTCATCCAGAGAACCTGAGTGCAACATGTTGCTGCTACAATATATTATTCTTTTGTTGTGGACAAAGATATTAATGATTGTTTCGTGCTTAGCCATGATACCGGACACTCACCTAAGTAGAAAGTTGTTCCACTTGTACTTCTTCTATCGTCAATTCTACCTGCCCAATTTGCAACTATGTAGGCGACCAAAGATAGATCATTCCCTTTTGGATACCATAATCCACAATCTTTTGTTGCTTTGAGATATCTGAATATTCTCTTTACTACCATAACATGTGTTTCTTTTCGTGTTGCTTGAAATCTCGCAACTTTTCCAACTACTTGCATCACATCTAGTCTGGATGTTATCACATAGAGTAAGTTCCCAATCATCGATCTATAGAGTCTCCGATTTGCATCTTTAGAACAAGGATGATTTTAAGGATGGAAATTTATTTTAAAATGTGGAAACCTTGGCTAATCTTACTAATCCTTCATATGCCAATATAAATGTTTGGTGGTATTTTTGTAAATATATTCGAATTTCTAAGGATTTTATATAGTTTTTATAAACTTTTGGCAATTTTTAAGGTAAAATAATTTTATCCTATAGAATTTGGGCGAATCATTTTAAAATAACAAATCTCTTTTTTGGAAAAACCATGGAAAATTAGCCCATGACCGAAATTTATCCCCTAAAATCATCCTTGCTTTAGAATCATCATCCTTTCTTAACTTGCAATTGGTCTTCATAGGAGTACCCACGTGTTTGTAATATTACATTCTAATCTTCTTTAGCATTTCTCTTATATACTTGGTCTGAGAGATGAAAATGCCTTTATCACGCTGACATATCTGTAATCCCAAAAAGATATTCATCTCACCAGGATAATACATTTCGAACTCATTTTGCATATCTCTGAAAAAATTCTGACGCATCTTGTCATCGTCACTTTCGAAGATGATGTCATATACATAAACTTGAATTATCAATATACTGTCTCAATCCACTTTTATGTAGATATTGATGTCTACATTGCCCTTCCTAAATCCTTGTTGTTGTAGATACTTGTCCAATCTTGAATACCATGCTCTGGGGGTCTGCTTGATTCCATACAGTGATTTCTTCAATCTGCAAACATAATATTCATTTTCTGATAGTAGAAACCCTCAAGGTTGTTCGATGTAGACTTCTTCTTCTAATTCCCCGTTTAGAAAGGTTGATTTTACATCCATTTGATACAATTTGATTTTTTTTGAACATGCATAGGCTAAGATCAATTTGATTACTTCCATCCTTGCAATTGGGGCAAAGGTCTCTTCAAATTTATACCTTCAATCTGAGTGTATCCTTTGCAAACCAACCTTGCTTTGTTTCTGGTTACTTGTCCATCCTCGTTCAGTTTGTTTCAGAAAACCCACTTTTTACCAATCACGTTCTTGTTCTTCAGTATTGGAACTAGTTCCCATGTGTCATTCTTCTCTATATAATCCAATTATTCATCCATAGCCTTGATCCAATGTTCATTCTTGTTGGCCTCTTCAAAACTGCTTGGTTCAACTGTATATAAAAATGCTAGTTGTTGTTGTTCTGGTGAAAGTATTCTTCTTCAGGTTCCAACTCTTGCATCTTTATTCCCAATAATTTGTTCTGGTGGATTATTTTTATGTACTCGTCATCTAGGTTTCTTGGGAGGTATCTGCTTCTCATCTTCTTCTTGTTCTGCTGCGGGTTGCTCTTCGCCTTATGCTTCTTCTTCTACTTATTCTTCTTTTAGATCTTCCTCGTTATCCTACTCTTCTTAATATTTTCTTCCTTCTTTTCCTTTCTGTACATCTGTCTCATCAATCATTGTATTGATGCTTTCCACGATTATGTTGATTCTTGGACTAAATCATTTATATGCTTTGCTTTTGCTTGAATACCCAACTAGTATTCCCTTATCAACTTGGGAGTCAAATTTTGCAAGCCTGCCATCTTCTCTTTTGATATAACATTTTCTTCCAAATACTCTAAAATGCTTCACATTTTGTGGTATTCCTTTCCATTAATCGTAGGGAGTCTTATCATTGTTACTTCTGAGCATTCCTATGTTCAAGATTTGAACTATTGTATGCACTTCTTGTGCCCAAAATATGTCACTCAACTTGGAATATTTCAACATGGTTATGGCCATTTCCTACATTGTTTTGTTCTTCCTTTCGACAACTCCATTTTGTTGAGGTGTCATGGTTGCCAAGAATTGTCTCTTTATTCCATGTTCACCATAGAAATCCATGAATTCCTTTGATATAAACTCTCCTCCATTGTATGATCTTAAGCATTTGATTTTCAAATCAATCTCAGTTTCAACCATCTCTTTGTATATCTTGAAGTGTTTGAATGCCTCTGACTTCTTCCTGAGAAAGAAAATTACAATCATTATTGTGTAGTCATCAACCAGTAGCATAAAGTATTGTTCTCTATTTAATCCCTTTGTTCTTGTAGGTCCACATAGATCAGTGTGTACAATCTCCAATGGTTTTGTTGTGGAGTACTCTTTTTATTTGAACTTGGTCTTGGTTTGTTTTCCTTGTAGACAATGCTCACATAGAGTATTTGTTGGCTTTGAGATCTTAGGAATTTCTTTCATTGCTTCATTTTTGTTGATTTTGACAAGGTTATCAAATTTTATGTGACCCATCCTTTTGTGCCAGAGCCAACTTTCATTTTCCTTTCCTAAGCAACAGTTTTCCCTTCCAATCTCATTCAGGACATATATTTGTTTGGGGTTCTTCTAATTGTAGCCACCAATTTTCCTGATCCTTCTTTTCTTATCTCACATTTTTCTGATTCAAACAAAAGTTTGTGTCCTTGATCACACATTTGACTGACACTTAGAAGATTGTTCTTCATATCGTCGACCAAAAGAACATTTTATACCTTGGCATCTTTTCTTCCAAGCTTAATTGTGCATATACCTATTATTCTAGTTGAGTTATCATTTCCAAATGAAACCGATCCATCTTGTTCCTTCTTTAGAGTCAGAAACATGTTCTTGTCACCTGGCATATGATTCGAACAACCATTGTCAACATACCACCCACTTTTCTTATGGTGTGCTTGTAGAGAAAGTGAACATTAGACTCCAGTGTTGAATTGATCCTACTTTATTCTCCATATCCTTTGTGGTTCTAGTTTATGACTGTTGATATTCTGCTTAGATTCCTTTGGAGAAATAGTCAGTCTACAATCTTTGGTCATGTGTCCAAAATTGTTGCATTTGTAGCACTCTGTTTCATTACTTAGTGAACCAAAACTGTTGTGATTTATGTTATGTGCTTCATGTGACTTTCTAAGATAATTATTGTTTGAATAGCCTTCATAGTTGTTTATGTTCTTGGAATAGGCTCTACAGTTTGCAACTTTGTGACCAAAATTGTTACAAGAAGAGCATAAACCAAGAAAAATAGTTTGATACATGGATGTAGGGGATCTTCTGAATGGTGTTTCTCTTATGAAGCCTTCTTCTTCTTGAGATGTCGTTGATTGTTGGTTCTATGTTCTGAATCTTCTAGGTGGTACAGTTCCTCTATTTTTTTCTTCTTGATTACCTCTGACTATTTTTGCATAGGTTCTTTGTTCTGCTTCATGTTCTGTCCTCTTGGAGCTTGAAACTTTCTCGGTCTACATCTGGTTGTATCCTAGCCCGAGCCTGTCATAATATGGCTTGTGGTTGTTGATGATCTCATCCAATATTTTGGTGTTATTCTACTGCATATCTTTCTTCTAGAGATCTTTTCTTAAGGTGATTATTTATGCGTCCAAGCTTTTAATCATCTTCCCCTTATCTTCTAACTAATTTATGAGTGTTTCTTCAATCCTTTTGTCTTCTTCTACCTGGATTTTTAACTTCGTGATTATCTGTTCAATCTCTTCTGAGTTGGAATTTTGAGATCCTTCTTTCTTCTTTAACTTTGCCTTGAGTGAATTGATTTTTTTTCTCTCTTTCTCTAGTTCTTCTAAGTTACTAATTAATTTTTCTATTAGATCGACTTGTCCTTCTTCTTAAGAATCTTCAGAATATTCTTCATCATCCTCTACTACCATGAAGAGAACTCTTTCTGAATCATTTTCATTGTCATCATCATTGTCTGATGAAGAGTTGCCTTCCTTTGAGTAGAAACTTTTCTTGAAGAATTTATTTTTGTTCCTTCTCTTATCTCCCTTTTGAATTTTCTTTTTCTTCTTGGGATCTTCTTCTTCATCGTTAATTTTATTCTTAGCATACAGACATTCAAAAGAAAAATGGTCAATACCATCACAATTAAAACATTTCAATGGAAGCATGCCTTTGTACTTGGTAGTTCCTCTTTTTAAATTCCTTACGAAGTTTTCCACTTCTTCATCTTCCTACGAATAATCATTGCAACTGCAATTTGGTTTTGAATTTTTCTTGTTTTTCTTCTTTGTCTTCCTGGATTCTTTGAACATTGCTTTCTTCGTGATTGGATTCTCTTGTCCTATTCTCATTTCCTAAGCTATGAATATTCCATATAACTCTTCCATGCTCAAACTGTCAATATATGTTCTTTCTTCCAGGGATGATATCTGATATCTTAGGATCAAATCTCATAGGTAAATATCTTAGAAACTTTTGAACGGCGATTGGATCATCAAATTCTTCTCCTGGTCCTCTAATAGTGTTCATTGTTTCGTCAACTCGTAGAAAGTGGGTTGCAATGTCTTCATCTTCCTTCATCTTCAGTTGCTCAAACTTAGATCTAAGGGTTTGAAGCTTATCTCCCTTCACTTTGGTATCTCCTTCGTAAATATTTTAAATTTGATCCCAAATATCCTTTGCAGTATTTCAATGCATAACTTTGACAAATAATGAATCATCCATACTACTCAGAATGGTGTCTTTATCCTTTGAGTTTTTTCGTTGAGTTTATTTCCATCTTTATCAGTTGGGGGAGAGTTTGGCGTTGCATATCCATCTACTAACAACTTCCAAACATCAAATATTTGTTCTTGTAAAAGGTTTTCATCCTTTTAATCCAAAAGGCATAGTTTTGTCCATGAAACCTTGGTGCTCCAATCTTAACATATTCCATGATCTCCTTCCAGTGGTTAAACGGTTTCTTGAAGGACCTTCTCTGATTCCAATTATTGGAATACTGAGAGGGGGGCGGTGAATCATTCTGAGCACAATTATATCATGTTTAACAAAAATATGCAATCATTAACATCATCAGCGGTATATCATCAATATATCATGAGCAGTATAAATCAGCAAAGCATAATAGACATCCACAAAATGGGAGAAAACCATAGAATGTTTTTCTTATATATCAAAAGAATGCATTCATTGGAAGCACCAACTTCCAAATTCTCCAGCTACAACTAGAAGGAGGCTAGGACCCTCTATTTGCAGGACCAACCTGAAGGAAGCTACAACTCCCTAAATTCTCTGGCTCCAACCAGAAGGAGGCTACAACCCCCTGATTCTCAAGCTCCAACTTGAAGGAATATCCAACTCCTTGTGTTCTTCTGCACCAACTGGAAGGAGGCTACAACCCCCTTTCCTTACCCCAACATGTTGCCCTAAAACACAAATGTAGACCAAATTGTTACTACCATTGATACTGTCACGACCTATGATAATCAAAATGAAATCAACATGTTACTATCACTTCAACCTATAACTGATCATCAACCTATAACCTATAACTGTCACATCAACCTATAATTGATCATCAACCTGCAACATGTCACTTTCCATGTCATTGATATATGAACCAAATATTCTCATATGGACCATATCAACATCAAGTATCCAACCATGTACCATAATGTGCCTCAAGCATGCATCATACCATATACCATAAGATATACCTAATATATATGTCATTATCACAAATATGTTCCTTTAACAATGAACCATAACAACCATGTACAATATACCAAGGATATGTCTCAATCATGTATCAGTGACACCTAAACATGGACCTCAACCATATGCAACCATAAACCAAAAGGGCCTCCAAAACACCCCTCAAGCATGTTCCATATCATCCATGATAAACACACATAAAGAACATACCTCTGATCATGTAGACACTTTGTTGTATCAGATAACAGATAAGTAAACCAACCTGGGCATCAACAATCTAGTACAAGCATCTCTTCACACCCTCTCACGAGATTTTCACAGATCCGTGACTTCCTTCACTACTACCTCAGGATATCCATGCTTTTCTCTACTGCATCTCACGTACATTCGCGCCCTTTTGACCTACAACACGAGGATACCTCAAAATCTAGGGTTACTCAAAATTTTTGCAACTTCGAGACTTTAACCTTCGACCTTCCTTCGCACCCTTAGACTTGCTACCTCATACTCAACCTCAGATTCTCCAGTAGATCAAAATTTCTTCACAAGACAGATAATCAATAGAGATGTGTGTGAATTTTCCTTATGAAAGACTCCTTGAGGGGTATTTATACTTTTTCTAAGTAAATTATTTCCTTACTTTATGTGTTTCTTGTTATAACCACTTAACCCTTGCATTAATTGTCTTGTAACCAACTAGGGGCTTTGTAACCCATATTTGGGGCTTCCAACTTCATGACCTCATAACTCCTCAACCATGAGGAACAACATGGTGTACCGCCTATCACTGGAAACGACACTGCAAGGACTATCCATCTATGAATTTTTTACCTACATTTACATTGTCCTTCATGTCCTTATTCCTCAAAAAAAATTTGGCTTCATGAACACACCTCTGGAGATTCTTGTAGACTTATTTAAAGCATCTTCCCATGAGGGCCATGCTTAGAGCTACACCATAAGGGGACCACTTTGGAGACTTTTCCAAATACACCCATCACAGTTGTTGACATCAATGACAACCACTACTTGTTGATACCAATGACAACCCACTGTCCAACAAATGACACATAATACAAACCCTTAGAAATTGAAGGAAATTTAACTAGACCAAATACATCATAATGAATTAAGTGCAACAACTCAGAAGATTTATGAGAACTAGAATAAAATTGAAAATGGTTTTGTTTCCCATATATGCAATGTTCACAAAAATAAAATTGAAGAGAACAATCATTCAATCCATCAACAAGACATTTGTTTTTCAAGGCCCATAGGGCCTTCTCATAGTCCTTTTTCATCGATAAGCTCCAATATTTGGTGCCATAGCATTTTCTTCTCTACAGATAACTTTCTTTCTAAAGCAAGAGCTTGTTTAGGAGGTTTTGACTGTTAAGGGGTAGATCCCACAAATCTATCCATTGCAAAAATAGAATAATTATTACACTCAATAGTGCACACATTGTTGTGGTTAAGTTTCCCCTATGGAAAAGGTAAACCCCCCTTTGGAACGAGACCCCTTCTTTGGTCCAAAGACAGAAACAAACAAATGAACAATGACGTCCCTTTAGACTTATCTTGACTGACATAAATGAGAAGGAAGAGAATGTGGCATACCTTTTTAAAATGGTCGTCCTCGATGCTCAAATATTTGACCTTGATCTCCAAGCTCCTAGGCGCAAGATAGGGGTTGCAATGGAAAACAATGAATATTATTCTACTACTCTACATGGTTAGACAAAATAGATCTATCTACGATGACTGAAACAACAATAGACATGCATGTGTTTGAACACATGAACTCGAAGGGAATAGGCCAAGTTGATATTAATGTAAATCCAATAAATTAATCACTTACAAATCATATTTGACGTTGCAGAAAATTCTCCAAGCTCTCCATTCCAACCCTTGCATGAATGTCTTGAGATCATAATAATGATGCTTCAATGGATTCCTTCCCCCTTTCACCTTGGAAATTCTCTCAATATATAGGATTGGGAGGCTTAACCACCATGGAATATTTTGGGAAGTGGTTGAGGATATGACTCCATGAGTTGGTATTTTAGCCTAAGATGGAGCCATGAGATGTGATTCGACCCAAACAAACCTCATATTCTCGGATATGGTCCTTAGAAAAAGGTGGGATTGCCATAACTCCCTCTAACCACTTCAACACTCCCTCAAGGTTGAGTACAAAGTGTTTCCAACACTCCCTAAGAATGGGAAGGGGAGCGTTGGTAAGGTTTCAATGCTCCCTATACATGGGCAAGGGAGCGTTGACCTCCAAAATCCTCCAAAAAATGGTCAAATTTCCAAGCAAAAGGCATGATTCTGACCTTCATATGATGGGTTTTCTCCTCCAATATGACTTAGGGATTATGGAAAATGTTCTTTCAAGGTGTCAAAGTGTTGTGGCATTTAGTAAAGTGCATGTGACACTTAGTAAGGTGCATACGACACTTGACGAAGTGCATGCGACACTTAGTAAGTTGCATACGACACTTGCGACACTTAGGTGTAAAGAGGTGCAACACTTAAGTGTTATATTTTGTTGTGTAACACACATCAAGCTGGAAAAAAGTGCCCACACGAAAACCCTTAGCGAGTACCATATTTTCTTCAACCATCTTTCACCCTTTGTCATAGAAAACAACTTTCACACCCGCATCATTTAGTGTTCTTACTAATAGTAGGTTTTGTGCTAAACTTGAAATGTGAAAAATCCATTTATCCCATTTACTTTGTCATTAGGGAATCTGATTAAGACTCTTCTATGACCAACAATGATAAGAGGAGAGTCATCACCTAGGTATACCACCCACCATAATATTTCTCATACATTGAAAACTATTGCTAATGGGAATTCATATTGAAGGAAGATCAAGGGTCTACTAGTCATGCACAATGGCATGCATAGGTTTCCAAAGCTGCAACAAAGGCATCTCCCTCATCCTCTTGAGAATTTTTTTCAGACTCATCATTAGAATCATTCCTTTGTTTCTTATTATTCTTTTTCTCTTCCTTCCAGTCCCTTTGGAAATTATTGACCTTGTTTCAACTCCAATATTTTACCTTGGACTTTCTAGGAGACTTATGTCTCCCATGGGATTTGGACCTACCATTTTCTCTCTTATTTCCTTTCTCCTTCGATCTTTCGCGAACAACCAAGGAATCAGTGGTGGATTAATAGGTTTTTTGCCTCACCTCCTATAATATTAAAGCACCCAAAACCCCATCAAGAACCAATGCCTTCATAGTGCAATGGCCATTACTAGGTTGTCCCATGAATTTGGAAAGGAACACAAAAGATTCATACAATGATCCTCCTCATTTATCTTCAATCCAACTGAGATAAATTGGGTCACAATAGTATTAAATGCAATCAGATTATCAACTACATAATCACCATCACCCATTCTCAAGGCAAACAATGTTTCCACAGAAAGAGTTTATTAACCAAGGATTTAGACTGATACAAATCCCCCGACATCTTACAGAGAGATGTTGTAGTTTTTTCTTCATAAACGTTCAATAACATTGAAACAACCAAACAAAGCTTGATAAGGATTATTTCCTTTCTCTCCAACACCACCCTCTCTTCATCTATCAAACCAATGGGTTTGGTTCCAGATACTCCAACCCATAGATCTTGATATATGAGAAGATCCTCCATATTGATCTTCCATAGCTCAAAGTTATTGCCATTAAAATTATCCATTTCTAATCTAGATATGCTCTCCATTTCCCTAAAACAATATTTTCTTATGCAGAAGCTCTCACTCAAAAAAATATTAGATAAAAAAACCTTGTCCCTAACACCTTGGAACCAAGGTGATCAAGCTCTGATACCAAATGAAAGGAACTAGAGGTGCATAATACACTTCCTAAACTAATCTATGAGAGAAGAATGTACATAAACCAAAGAAACATAGTAGTTGCAAACATGAAATAAACATCAAACCATTAACAACATGATATCCTGTGGAAAAACCTTATGGGACAAAAACCCCACACTCTAAAGCACTCTCAATGTATTATTTCGCAATAAATTGTTGCAATACAAATGATTCGTTCTCTCAACAAGAGTGTTCAGCAGTAGCATAATCCTAGAGAAAATTTGGTAGCATAACAATGCGCTAAAACTTACTCTCTCTAGTTTCCTCAATCCCTAGCACTAAATAAATAGGCATAAATAAAACCATAAACCATTTATGTTTTTCCATTTCTACTTGCTAGAAACCACCAGCAGGTTATTCCCTACCATTTCTCTACTCCACTACAAGATTGCATTGTTCTCCATTCCACCACATCATTGCAATAATCTCTTCTCTACTACAACACTACAATATTCTATGGTATATCTTTGTATTATTCCTTCTAGATATTTGCAAGGTGTATAATACACCTGCCCCAACATTTCAAACTTAAAAGTAGTGTTCTAAGCCCTCTAATTATTCTAGGAAAATAATCCATCGTGGGGAACAAAGTAAAAAAGATTGAGATTGGATCTAGTATTCCTTAAAGTTGATACACCAATCGTTCATAAGCCTCCCTTTTTCTTATCAAGATGAATGATTATATTGAAGTCAACATTGAGAAGCCAAGGCTCCAAGTTGAACTATTGACATCATTTATACAATGATTTACAATAATCTAGATTCCCTTGAGGAGTGGTAGGGAGAATAAATATTCATTAAGATATGGGAAATTTCACCAACATATTCATGAACCATATTACAAGCCAATACTTTTTTTTCTAAACTGTGATAGTTAGATTTTGTATTAAAATAGGTTGCAGCCAAACCATAAACAATAGTAGTATAAAATTTAAATAGGTTGACCACCACTTGCAAAACTTTTAGCTTCCCATTAAAATGCATGGAGGGAGATTTTCAATGATTTCTTTTACCTCTACACTTTCTTCTAGAATCTTGCATTCAAGAGTAGACACTTACAAACTAGTTGCCTAACTACATATAAAAATAGAACATTATTTTCTACTAAATTAGGGTACAATCCCTCCCTTAAATAATGAGTCCAAAGAGGTTTGATATCCCAAAGAAAGATTTTATTTTGTCTGTTTTTCTCATCTTTTCCGATTTTATTTCCTTCCCCCTATGAGGTAATGGGAAGAATAAGGAACTTTCTTCTAAGGAACTTTCTGCAAAGATCCATCATAAGAAAGGGATCTAGAAGACTTAGATGAATGAACCTTATGTATTGGAGGAATGTATTGAGATTTATCTACTTCCCTATCCAAAGGGATTTTTTGAATGGGAACACTTGTTGCTTCATTTGAGGCCTTTTCTTGATCTTTGGAATTTTGAGTTGATTTTTGTTCTGGTGCATTTGGATTGGAATTCTCAATACTAGTATCGTATTTTTATATGCCCTCATTTATGGGGTCTCTAACATTTTACTTGTAGGAAACTCTTTATTTTGTTGAGGGATACTTGAAGCCTCCCCTTGATTCTTGATAGTAAAATCTTCATCCACACCCACTAAAAACTCGTATTGATTGGAACTTGAGGGAACACATGTTTTTTAAGGATGGGGAGGAGGGGGGCCTCTTTATCTTTCTTCCTATTAGAAACAAATTGGAAAAGATCATCATCTCATTTTGAGGGGACTTTCAAGGGCAAAGAGGTTGGAGTAGGATTCTTGGGACAAACTTTCACAATGCGGTCATACTCATGAAAAATATTACATTTATAATCTAATGGTTTATAATCAGACCAACCATCTACTTAAATATGAATGGATTTTGGTAACCCTTTCTCCAAATCTATCTCCATGCAAATGTGTGTAGAAGATAATAGTGTGTTTTGTGATTCTGCTAATTCAATAAATTTATGTAAGTTGTCTCTAATTTCTTGCAATGTGGGCTTGTCCCAAAAAGTCAAAGGAAGAAAGGGAAAGTGAATCTAGATAGGGGTAGAGGTTATTTGTTGATCAGGATTACAATCTAAATGCCACTTTAAAAGGAACATTCCTCTAGAATCCATGAAATAAGGACTAAGATCCAAAGATGATATATTTGTCTTGCTTAAAACTCAAACATGAATATGTGGAAACCTCTATTGCAGTAAAAAACCTGATACCATCCTTTCATCTTATAAACCCAATTTTCTTGGACCCAATGATCGACTAAGCTATGGCATAGCCAACAACTAATAAACCTGCAAACTAAGGCATGATTTGAATATGCCATGGAATTTTCTTGAGCCAAAGGGGTTTTTAGATTAAACAAAGGAATGGTTTCACATTTTTGACATATTTCCCACTTGAATTTGCATTCTTCTTAAAACCAAGACTTTTTTTTTCCTCCACGTGAAGAAAATCAAAGGATTCCCCAATAGAATTGAATGCATCAAGATCAAGGTATTCCACAATGAACATAAGAAAAATGGAAGGAATATACTTGAAAAAACATATAAAAAGCACCAGCTAGTAAGGGAAATCAAGTTGAATCTCCAAGCTTGTCATAACCAACAACAACTTCCTCCAAAGCAAAATAAGCATTCCTCCAAAATAGATGAACCCCAAAAACCAAAGCACATAATCAATATTTACATCAGTTCAAGATAAACATCAAGAGAGGTGGTAGTTATAGCGCTAAGCACTAGCCACAGATGGAACTCTCAAAATCGGGGGCATTCACCTTATTCACTGAAGAATACTATGTCTACTTGTAACATCAACAAGTGGAGCAACAACAAATTTTTGATACATTATTATGAGCCAATATTTACAAGTAGTGATCTAATTTGGCAATCTTTTAATACATAATATTACCATTCCACTTGAATAATCAAAGGAACTATTAGCTATGTAACCATAACATGACTGTATTGATCCCGAAAAATGTTTATCTTATCTAATACACAACAAATTTTTGATACATTACTATCAGCCAATATTTACTAGTATCTGGGTGATCTAATTTGACAATTTTTTAATATATAATATTACCATTCCACTTGGCTAATCAAAGGAACTATTAGCTATGTAACCATAGCATGACCATATTGATCGGGAAAAAAATGCTTATCTTATCTAATTTGGTCTCTTTAATAACCATGATGTTTGGATTTTCTATAACAACCTTTTGTTTCAATAATCTTCTTTCACTTTGGGCATTTAGCCCTCAAAAATTTGATGGCAACAACTTCATATGAAGCACATGACAACAACTTCATATGAAGCACAGTTTGGAGAAGTGATTGAAATATATCTTAAGGTTATAAAATGTCCCTACATTAATTAGATCTTGACTATCTTGATGGGTGTTAATGAGATTATATTTTTGTCTTTTTATCATTTTAAAATTTCTCAAATTTGGAGTAAGAGGGAAGAGATTTTTAGTCCTAAACCTGATGGACATTGATTTCTTTGTGGCATCATATGATTTTAAAATCTTAGATTATTTTTCCTGCATATGAATAAATTTCTAATTTGATACATTTTCCAAGATATGTCCATCATATTTATTAGTTCTTTATTAGTCCCTGCCGGCCTACAGTCAGGGACTATAGCTTCCACCTTGAATTCAAAGTACCTATTACTTGGTATGTTTTGTCTATTAATTGGTACATTTTGGTGTGTTTTGCAGGTTTTAGACGAAGTTTGCTGCCTAATTTTCCTTATTTCCAAGGGTTTGCGAAAACCCTTTATTATTTTGATTATTTGGAAAATACAAACTATTTTTTATATTGTGTAGTTTTAATATCTAAATTTTTTTATTGGATTAGTGAAGGTGATGTGACTTAATAAGCTATGGTGTGTTTAATTTTTTTTTGTATTTGTTAGACATAAACAAATGATTTGAAAATGCAAATTCTAAAAAATTCAGCAAATAGCCACCTTTGTTGCTCTATTTCCAAAGTGACAAAACCCGTGGCTATATGCATGGATCTGCATGCACAATCACTAGGATCGAATTACGCTGCAGCCAGCTCTCCTCTCCTCTGAGTCCATCCATAATCTCTCTTTTAATTCCATCCATTAACATTCTTCAAGCAAAGAAAAAGGAAAAATACTGGATTCTTCTAGTATATCGATCAGTAGGGTGCACCTGCAGAACAAGGATTTATGCGTCAAAGAGTTTCAACTATCCCTTGTAATTGTCACAGGTACGGTATTTGCTTCAGAGAGGAACATATGTCGTATGTTGTACTGTTGTACAACAGAAACACAACTCCCTGCTCTCTTGTTTGGGCTTCATGTAGTTGGGGCCTGTTTGTTGGGGGGTCATTGTCTGAGGGTGGATTTCAAGTCACAGGATGGGGTCACGGCTGCCAATGTTTTTGGGCCAGCCATATATCTTGAGAAGAAGCCCAATGTTTCTGTCATAGGTTGCTTCAACAAGAAACCATGCACATTGTCTATGCAGGTCAATTTGTGATACAAACTCTTCTGATACTGTGTGGAATGTTGGATTTTCAGCTACAAAATGCAGGCTTCTCGTCCCCCACTCCAATACAGGCACAATCGTGGCCAATCGTTATGGAGAATCAGGACATAGTAGCCATTGCTAAAAAGGTTTCGGGGAAAACATTGGGCTATCTTTTGCCTGCATTTATTCATCTTTGACGTCGTTGTAAAAACACTCAGATGGGCCCTACGGTACTTGTTTTGGCACCAACGCGAGAGCTTACAACTCAAATACAAGAGGAAGCTATAAAGTTTGATAGATCATCGAGGATTTCATGCACGGTTTGTTAAAAATATCCCATCCTTGTTAGATTATCTTTTCCATGCAGATCTATGGACATTTTACATTGGTTGTTTCTTATCTTGTGATTTTTTTGTTCTTTTTTCAGTGGTTATATAGAGGGGCACCAAATGGCCCACAACTAAGGGATTTGGAACGTGGAGTTGATATTGTTGTTGCCCCTCCTGGAAGACTAAATGACATTTTAGAAACTAAAAAAGTAAACATTGAGAAGATTTCATTCTTGGCACTTGATGAAGCTGATCGTATGCTTGATATGGTCTTTGAGCCACAGATTCGGAAAATTGTGAATGAAATACCGCGTCAAAGGCAAACCTTGATGTATACTGCAACTTGGCCAAAGGAGGTTCGGAAGATAGCTGGTGATTTGTTGATTAATCCTGTTCAGGTGACAATAGGGACAATTGATGAGTTAGCTGCGAATAATTCCATTACTGAGGTATGCCAATTTCTGAAGATTATAGCTGCACTTTGCTTCTAGTGTTTTATTTTTATACGACACTTGGAACTGTATTTTCCAGTATGTTGAAGTAGTTCCGCCAATGGAGAAACAAAGAATACTGGAACAAATTCTTCGGGGACAGGAGCCAGGGTCAAGAGTTATAATATTTTTTTCAACAAAAAGGATGTGTGACAACCTTGCCCGAAGTCTTGGTCGACAATTTGGAGCTATTGCTATCCATGGGGACAAGACTCAAGGGGAGAGAGATTGGGTTTTAGGCCAGTTCAGAACTGGAAAATCCCCTGTGCTAGTCACGACAGATGTGGCTGCAAGAGGGCTTGATATTAAAGATATACGATATGTGAAATTTAAGATACGCCAATTCGAAATTTAGATTTCCCTTTCATAATTGTTTTTATGGTGTTCTGATGTATTTCTCTGCCAAAATGGTCTTTCAGGGTGGTGATAAACTATGACTATACGATGTGGTAAAAAGAGAGGATTTTGACAAGTTGAAGAAGGAGGCTTACTAAGATTAGGGGATCCGGTTTCGAAGAGGGGTTATGGAAGAAAGTGTTATGCGTTTTTGTTGATGCAGAGCGCTTGTGTGATGTGGGTTCATGAGTCCTTGTCTAATTATTTCACTTGGCTCACTAATGTACACAGATATTGGTGCCACAGAACGCTATAATATGCCATGTGTTGCACCGACAGTTGCACTGGAACATGGGAGGTGTCCAAAGGTAAACACAAAGATAGATATCATCGTTTTCCTTAATTTTGAAATAATTTAAGGTTATATTTTGTAGGCCATACCTGCAATCTGTCATTGCTTCCCCAAATTCAGAAACCTCAATGTCTTCCAATAAAGGGCGGGCACAAGAAACCAGCTCATGGAAGCCTGAATGAACCGGTCAAATGTCTCAGTGAAAGGAATAGGCGGGAGGTTGAGGGCCAGAGAGCAAAAAATTGGTACCTTTACGCCCTGAACATGGAACAAAAATTTGAAGGGAGTTCCAGACCTTCTCAGTAAACATGTAACTATAAAATGAACTAAATCAAGGGATGTTTTTCATAGCTATAAGCCAGGATGCATAAGAAAATAATGACCACGTTATGTATTCTCTCAGAGCCAAGACAAGTTATTATTGATGGTTATATATTATTTTAATTACGACCATGTTTTTTAAGACATTCCTATTGCAGTATACATGAAAATGTTGTACCTTGAAAACCAGGTATTGCAGTATACAAGAAAATGATGCACCTTGAAAACCAAGATCCGATGAAAGAATTCAATTGAAGGTAAAAAAGCTTTCAGAAAATTTATTTCTAGAATAAAAACCACTGAAACAAACATTGGAAGAAAAATTAAACCAATATAAATGAAGTGGAGATTCAAAGTGACACAGGGGTGCCAAAAAAATACATTATCCTATAAGCTACTTTTAGACAACGTTGAAATAAGAAAATGTAGAGAACAGGCTTGTCAATAACAACAGAAATTACCATGCATAGCACATGAATTATTTTCAAGCAAACAACGTCTAAATATACCATTAGAAAGCTTGAGTTGAACCATATAATGTGTCATTCCAATGTTCAGAGTTTTTATGAGTTTTTATTAGGTCTCCATGCTCATCATATGCTGCTTGGAATTAGGGATGTCTTACAGTTCTGCAGCTACAACACAGAGGCTAGGGTCCAAATTTCCTTTCCTGTGGTCCTAATAATGTTACTTGCATGAAGAGTCACATATAAGACCCATCATGATGATGAGCAAAACAAGGCTTCTATGCTATAAAGTGGTTTCACGAACCTACTGATGTTGAGGAGACAAATTCGAGCTAGATTACACTACACATCAATGGGAAGGAATCAGTGATAAAGTTACACGATTCAAACCTGATGTGCTTGTTAAACAATGTCTGGGTCATTATAAATCTGCAGCTCCATCAATATTAACTTTTCTTGTGAAAGTTGCAGCTCCATCAATCTTAACTTTTCTTGTGATTTGACAAGGAGAAACACTGGATATATAAAAATAAGGAAGCAAAGTCTCTGCTTTTATTTCCTATAAACCCTAATAGCTTGACAGGTGCCTGCCTTACAGATTCTGAATCGGATGGTTTCATTCTCGAAGATTTTAAACTGAAATCCATCATAGCTTGACAGGTGCCTGCCTTACAGATTCTGAATCGGATGGTTTCATTCTCGAAGATTTTAAACTGAAATCCATCATAGCTATAGTAATAAAGCCGAGAATCACATCATTTATGGGTTCAGAGACCCACTACAACGTTACTGTAACACCTTTGCTATTCTTCAGCATAGAAATGCATATGTGCTATCTGACAGCTTCTTGGTGGAATATTTTCCGCATTTTGTATTGGTATATAGAATATTATCTGGACTGCTTGCAGCAATGTTTAGGAGAGCTATCATGCTTTAAAAGATATGAAACCTTCAGATACGTTCGTGATGAGAGAGAAAACTCCATATATTTTTAAACAAATGCAGCTTTTAACACTCAAATTTCAATTTCTCGGGACTCCTTTCCATTATCAACGCAATTCAGATAATTTGCAGATCACTTAAACAAAAGATTCCATAGCATTGATTACTATTCCAGTTTAACTAAACTTTCCCAACTTTTGTAGGTAAAGCCGGATTTATTTTGGCTTTATCTTTCAACAGCTTATAAATAAAATCATTTTCGAGTTCTATGCAAGGAACTGGGGGTTATAATTGATGTTGTGAATTTAGGGTTCCAGTTCTCATATGAAATTTTTGAGTTCAT
>ML823176.1:19892-47466 GCA_009831015.1 Picea engelmannii
ATCATGATAAGACAATAATGATTCATCTTTGCATCAATTCACCACTGCATCATATACATCATATCAATGATCTATCTTTATCAATTGGTTTCCACTTTGACATCTATCATTCTCATCAAGGACAATCATCAATCAATCAATTATTTGACATCAATCAATGACATCAATCAATCAAACCATTTTCATCAATGACAACATGATCCAACAATCTCCCAAATAATCAAACCATTGGCATCAATGACAACATGATCCAATGATTATACTAGTAAATCTGTGTAGATGAGGTAGCGTTAATCATGTGCTCATCACAATTAAATCTTGGTCCTGCCATACTAAACAAACATAGTGAACCTTATGTTTCTACATGCTCTTGATTATATTTCCTGAAATTCCTAACATGTAACATGAACAAACAATCATGGATTAAATCATGTCACTCATAGGGCTCGCTTCATTCCTTCATTGTCCACACTCTTCCATAATCATACTATTCACAACCACCATGCCATCACCCTTCAATCCTCAAATGTTCTAGCTCACTATGGCATTGGTCCCTCTACTACAACTAGTATATGAGTCATCGCCATGGTTCAACTATTGTAGGCATCGAAAGTAAATCATCACATCTCATGGAGAGTGAAAGTATAACTCATCCATCTCCCTAACATTTTGAACCAAGGCTCTTTACAACACCCCCCCCCTTCTCCACCCCAACATCGATAGGGCTCTCTATCCCCCTTACCTCATCTCAAAGGGCACATTGACCATGAGCATCTGGAAGTTGCATTGACCTCTAGACATCTTGGAAAGTTGGCCCAATACCCCTCACTCGGAACTCAACCCCAAACATAAAAATTCCATCATCATAGCTATGATGAATATAACTGCAAGGCCCTCTATTTCATGGCCTCAAAATATAATTATTTCCTATTGTAATGATTCTTTTATGTAAGAAAAGAACTTTTGAAACTATGAAGTAAAATTTGTATTAATGAAATATTTGCAAGTAAGAAGTTTCATTTACAACAATTTAGATTAGAATTTTTCTTTATGCAAGGAATAAACTGATAAATAGACATCATAATAACACCAACATAAATACAACATATCAGCTAGTAAAATACATATCTCGACTTGCAAGTTTTGGTTGGTTTAGCCCCTTGCTCCTTTTCTCTTGTTCTTTCCCAAACTGCCCAAAACTGAATATTTACCTCCCAGCGAAATAGGAACAACCTCTATGGCTCCCTAGCTCCAGGAATCCTTGTGGTTTCCTGGTCCCCAAGCCCAAAATTCCCAGCAACAACAATGCCCCTATAAAAGTCCCCCAAAAACAATCTTTTCCTTCCAATCTCTTCCTCCTTCTCTTCCCCTTCTTCCAGAATTTTCTCCCAAAGAAAAAGACCCATTCCTAGTCCTCTCCCATCTTCCTTGTCCTCCTCTCTCGAATCCCCCCCCCCCTCATTCAATTTCCCAACTGCCTTATCCCCTCATTAACTCCCTCACCTACCATAAAATAATAAAATAGTAAAAAGATCCATTGTATTTATTTTAATAATTAAATATATTTAACTTAACAAACTATGATCAATAAAAATCAATTGGGTTGTTACATACACTCACCCTTCAAGAAACTTCATCACAAAGTTAGATTAATTTACAATACAAGGGTAATGGTACATGATTCATACATCCATATGAGATAAACAACATCATCAATTTAAAACACTTATACATACTAGTGTACATGTGCAAGGCTTGCATGTATAGCTAGCACATACATGACTCACACATATACTAATGACAATAATTATCACACCTAAAGTAATTATTGTATACGTCCAATCCAATCAACAAGACCATTAATTTCCTAAAGGATAGTAAACCATTTAAAATGTTCGCAAAATCCCACAATTATAATAATTTAGCACAAGCAACATTCACTTAGATAATTGTAGTTTAGTTAAGCAATTACACACACACACACACATATATTTCAAAAAGAGGAAATCAAGAAATACTACTATAAGGTGAAAACTCCACACACTCTTAACTACTTCTAGTCATCCTTCCTCCCTAACCTACTTCCATCTTCCATCCCTATCCTTCCTCTGCTAGACTATCTTGGAGCGTCAACTATATTGACCTAACTCCAGATAGAACTCGCAAGCGGAAGTGTCAACTCTCTTGACCAAGCTTCCCCAACAGGCAACTGGAATTCATCATCACACTCTAGGGGAGCGTGAGCTAACACCGTCCTCCCATGACTCCAAGGTTCAGAGGATACATAGTGAGAAATTCCTCCACCCCTCCTAATAGAACTATGGTCAACACCCTACCATGGACCATACAGTGGCACTGTGTTGCTAGGGATTTTGTCATAGTTTATTCAGTTTCAAGCAATCTCGCCACATGAAAAACCTGCACTTGTCCACATATCATAGCAATGCATTTGAACCAACATAATTTCACCTACAAAGATTCATACCATATTGTTTCTGAGTCGATGTTCATAACATCAACCTTTTATTATCATTATCCTTTGGCTATTTCATAGCCCATTGACCTGCAGATTAGTCTATAACACAAACTCATACATATCTATGCATTATTATCATGTAAATGCATTTAATCATATTCTCAATTCGGTATCCACGTACCAACAACTTTAAATGTCAAAAATTTCAAGTTAGAAATAGGTTGCATAATATCCATCATAATTCAAATAACGATAAACATTCATAGATTTGACATTCACATGGGTTCATATGTCTAAACTTTCAAGTGTATCATTAATAGTTTCATAGTTAATAGAAAATAAAAGATGATTAGGCCTTAAGTAATTATAGTTATCTAAGTAAAAAGGTGGCATTACATACACCCAACCTTCGGGAAACATATTCTCGAGGTGGTAAAAAAAGTGAGGGATGATATCGTCGTAAGGTTCTTTGCATCCTCCCAAGTAGCATATCTCGGGCTATACTTGTCCCATTGGACCTTAACTTGGTCTACCAGACGATTCATGAGCTGTCGGACCCTACGGTTCAATATGTGTAACAGTTCGACCATGATGGTTCATGTGTCTGAGACCTGTAATTCCTTCCAATTTAGTTTATGAGATTCGTTAGCAACATGATGACGTAGAACATATGCACAAAAAACATTATGATTTTTATGTAAGTGAGGTGGCAATACGAGACGGGTGGCAATACGAGACGAAGGCAATGGGTCCAATTCTCTCTTGGATTTTGAACGATCCAATAAATCGAGGCAACAACTTTGTCCCCTTCCCGAACCAAATGGTGCTCTTATTAGGCCTGATATGAACGAAAACTTGATCTCCCACTTCATAAATTCGATCAGTCCTATGTGCATCAACATAAATTTTTTGTCTATCATGTGCTTCCTTTAGTCGTTGCCTAATCTGAATCACTTGTTCCTTCATCTCTTGAATCAATTCGGGCCCAACTATCACTCAGTCTTCTAAGCAACTCAACGGTGTCCTGCATGGCCTTCCATACAAATATTCATAGGGTGACATTCCAATGGAGCTATGAAAACTATTATTGTAGGCGAACTCTACCAAATGTAGGTACTTCTCCCAATGGGTTTGATTATCCATAACATAAATCCTAAGCATGTCTTCCATAACCTGATTTACCCTCTCAGTTTTCCCATCTGTTTCAGGATGATATGTTGTACTTAAGTTCAATTGAGTTCTCAATGCTGACTACAAACTTGTCCAAAACCTAGATGTGAATTGAGAGTCCCTATCTGAAATGATCTTCTTGGGTAACCCATGCGGACGGATGACCTCACTTATAAGCACACGTGCTACATTGGTGACATCATAAGTGTCTCTAACTGGAATAAAATGAGCACTCTTGGTCAACTTATCAACTATCACAAGAATGGCATTGTGTCTGTGTGATGTGAGTGGAAATCCCACAACAAAATCCATAGAAATGACTTCCCACTTGGACATAGGAACATCATGTGATTGTAGAATACTTGTCAGGTGGTGGTGATCAACCTTCACTTGTTGAAACTATAGGCACTTGGCGAAGAAATGGACTACATCACACTTCATGTTTGCCCAGAAGAAAAGTTTCTTCATGTTTGCATATATCTTCTTCATACCCGGATGCACACAGTAAAGTGATCTATGGGATTCCTTGAGTATGATGCTTCAAATATCCCCACCCTTGGGGATGTACATCCTTCCCTGATATCTTAACAATCCATCTGGTTCAAGGCTATATCCTTCATACTTGGGTTCCAACTTCCTCCCACTTTAGAGGGTTGAAGTAACCTTTAAATACCAACTATCTCCAAGGAGTTTCCCCAACACTCGCTCCCTCAAATTAACTTTTAAGGGTACCAAGAAGAAGACATGTGGTCTCCTGCTCAAGGCATCCACGACCACATTCTCCTTTCCCTTGATGTACAAAATTTCAAAATTGTATTCACTCATAAACTCACTCCATCGCCTCTGCTTGGCATTGAGATCCCTTTGAGTGAAGAGATGCTTTAAGATTTCGTGATATGTTTTGAGCTCAAATCTTCGCCCCACTAGATAATGCCTCCAAAGCTTTAGAGCTAGCATTACAGTTGCCAACTCTAAATCATGAGTAGCGCAAAGCTCCTCATGTTTCTTCAACTTTCTTGATGCATACACTATCACTCCCCCATATTGCATTAACATGACCCCCAATCCTTGCTTCGAGGCATCAGTACAGACTATGAATTCTTTTTCCATATCCGACACTCGTAGAATTTGTGCACTATTTAGTAACCTCTTAAGCTTGATGAATGCAATATCACATTTCTTTGTCCATTCATACCTAACCCCCTTGCACTGCAAGGTGGTGATGGGTTTCGCTATCTTAGAAAACCCTTCCACAAACCTCCGATAATAACCAACTAGCCCCATGAAGCTTCTCACCACATGAACATTTTTTGGCACTAGCCATTCCATAATGGCCTTCACTTTTTCTGGGTCCACATAAATTCCTTCACCGGAAATGATATGACCTAAATAGTGAATCTCTTTCTGGAAGAAAGAACACTTTGACAACTTTCCATACAATTTGTTCTCTCTAAGGCATGACAACACCACTCGCAAGTGTTCCTCATGTTCTCTTTCATTCTTGGAATATATGAGGATATCATCTAGAAAGACCTATACAAAGCAATCTAAGTACCTACGGAATACACCATTCATGAGGCTCATGAATATTGTTGGTGCATTGGTCAAACCAAAAGGTGCTACAACAAACTCGTAATGCCCAAACTGACTTCGAAAGGAAGTTTAGGAATATCGCCTTCTTTAATCATTAACTGGTGATACCTTGATCGCAGATCAATTTTTGAGAAAATTGTCGCTCTTTTCATCTGATCAAAGAGATCATCTATCTGTGGCATTGGGTACCTATTTTTCACTGTAGCACGTTTTAAGTCCCTGTAATTTACACACAGTCGTAAGGAACCATCCTTCTTGACAAAAAATACTGGTGCACCCCAAGATGAGACACTGGGCCTTATTATACCTAAGTCAAGTAGTTCCTTCAACTGCATCTGCAACTCACAAAGTTTTTGTGTCGTCATCCTATACAATGTCTTGGAAATTGGCTCTGCACTAGGTTTTAGCTCAATGGTAAAATCAAGCTCCCTCTCAGGAGGTAACCCTAGAAAATCTTTCGTAAAAACATCCTCAAACTTCGACAATACTGGATACTGATCCACGGAGGGTCCTTTCCCTTCGTTGACCTCTTCCACTACATATAATTGACAACCTTGCCTCATGCAATGTTTAACCTTCATGGTCGAGATAAAGCATAGAGACACCTTCCTTCATACACCGTGGATCTCTATTGACCTTCCTTCATCGTCAACACAAAGAACCCTTTCCACGAAACAATTTACCAAAGCTCGATGGGCTTCTAACCAGTCCATTCCAATGATTAGGTCATATGTTCCTAGAGCAGTGATGTACACCTTCAACCTAGTAGTACACACTCCCAGGTCTATTAGACAATTATCGATGCTAGGTCCTACCGCTTATTTTTCCCTCGAAGCCATCTCGACTTGTTTAAAGTCATCGTGCTCATAGGCTACCAACCCACACTTTTCTAATGCACAAGGTGAAATGAAACTATCTATAGCACCATAATCAAATAAAATTTTAACATTGACACGATATAGCATACCTGACGACTCCACCATTGTGGATTGATGTTGTTCCTAGCGATTATTAATGGTTGCATAAATCGGGTGGTTACTACTCACTCTTCCCATCGGGGCCTTTCCTTCTCTATGCACAAAGCCTAATTGTGACTCTGGACAAATAAGATGGTAATGGGGTCCTCCACACCCCCAACAAGTAACACGAGATGGAACCTACACACTTCCCTGCGATGGTGTCTGAAATGAGTACCTTCCCCTGGAACCCTTGCCCCTACTAATTTCTCCTAGATAAGGTTGTGGACTTGCTTGTGTCGTGGTTGGCGATGAGTGGGATGTTGCAATCGCTTCCATTGAAATGCCTATTGTAACTTCTCTAGGTGTGACTCTATTGCATAAGGAGGTAGCCTAGAGCTTCCTCCCTTAGAAAAAATCCTAGGGGCCTTCCCCACGAATCCAGGATGTTGTGGAATGGTTGATCTCATACCTTCGTTTAAGCTCAAATGCTCCTCCGCGTAACGAGCATTTTCAACTGCTTCAGCTAATGACGATGGTTTCCACATCCATACCATGGCACTTATCTTAGGGTTTAACCCATACACAAAACATTATGATTATTGTTGATTGATATCCATGTACGAGAAATATTTTTCTAACTCCATGAACCTAATTCCGTACTCTTCCACAGTCCTATTTCCCTGAACTAGAGCATGAAATGCTCCTACCTGTTGTTCCTCGTAGTAAGCAGGAAAATATTTCCTCTGAAACCTTTCCTCAAAAATCTTCCATGAGACGGTGTCTGAGGTAAGGTGCAACTGCCTCTCCAGATTACCCCACCAGTTCAAGGCACTATCCCTCAACTAAAAGATCGTTATCTTTGCCTTTGATGTGGAAGCATAGTCTCTTAAATTGAAACATCGCGTCATTCCTTCCAACCATGCCTCTGTGCGTTCACTTGCACGACCCCTAGGAAACTCTGGGAGTTTGATTTTCAGCAGTTCTCTAGTGATGTCCCCTGGTGGAGGATCTCCCTCTGAGTCCCTCAACGCTTCAGGGTTACCCACTCCATATGGTGGGGGTTCCACTTCAACATCTGTTGAATGGCATCCCTTTAACGTTTCATTAATAACCTCTAAGGAGCACAAAATGAGAGCTAATTCAAACGATAGTGGTGACAGCGCCGACGTCAGTGGGCCTTGCGACGATGCCCCTCGACCTCGATTTCCTCAAGTCCTAACCATCTTGATTCACTTAATATGCATTCGGCCAAAGCTTATTAGCAAAGGGTTTAAGGCATTCAACATTTTACTCACCTTATATTTGCAAACGTAAGGTTTATGCGTAAGTTTCTTTATACTTGTCTGTAAACTGACATTACTCTCATAAGGTAAGTGGCGAAGGTAGAGGTCAAAAGCCTCTAAGCTTGATAGCTTCGTCTAAGTAAACTAGTAACTCTCTCGCCTTGCTAGCTAGGATAACATTGCGGGGTACTCACCAATTATCCTAATTTATCTATTTAATCAAATGTCTAATCCTTCCCGGTTGTAGAGCCCTTCCCTAAATCAATACACACTTGTATTAATCACCCTTAGGATATTATTGTTAATTGTCCTTGTAATACCTCAATTTCCTATGTGTTTTCTATTCATTACATTAATCTTAGCTATCCCACTATTTTAGCCATTTACTTACCAATTCCTTGTCAAATTTGTAATTTAGCAATGAAATATATATATGACCATACCAATAAGTACCTTAAATTATATATATTTATGAATAAATAGATAAATTTATGGCTAATTAATTATGATTAATTATAATCACGAGTAAGTTAAACTAACTTTCTTTTGTACAAAAAAAAATAAAAAAAATGTATTATATATAATAATAAAAATATAACTATTCGTAAATTAAATTTAAATCCCCACGCCCCCCCCCCCNTCTTTTCAAAATAATACTAATAATAAATAAATAAAATAAAATTTAAAATTTACATATATAAAATAAAATAAATTAAGATGAAATATAATAATTAAATACAATAATTAAACAAAATTTAAATAGGAAACTAAAATAAAGAATTAGTTTAGATTATAATTAAATAATAATAAAAAATAAACTTCCTTATGGCACGCAACACAGACTTGCATTTTATTCCACGTGTTTCCCTTCCTGCTCTTAGCAAAATAAAATAAATAATAAAAATACTTGAGACCCTTCAACCCTAATCGTCGCCTTTCCTCCGCACTTTGCTCATCAATTGGTTGTATCTTTTGGGAGGCTTCGAAGCTCTCTCAAAACCCTCGACGTCTTGACAATAAGCTTTTCCCACATCTCGGTTAACCAGGTGGAGGCATTCGACAACAATGAGATTGCTCCAATATATGCCTTTCCTCAAGGTCGTTGTAGCACTGGCGTCCTCCTGCATGGGATATGCACAAGGGATTACCAAGAGTGGCCTAATGGGTAAGCCGTTCGACTTCTAATCAGGCGATTGTGGCTTAGAATTCCACAGGGCGTGGGCATGGGCCCGATTCATACGCCTGTTGGAGATTTCATTTTGAGAATTTTATTCCATTGAAATTGTTGAGGGTTTGCTCATGGATTTTACCAAGAGTGGCATGGGCGCAACCTCCATGGGTGTGACGAGGCTGAAGTTTGTGATGAGGGCTCATATCAATCAGGGTTTCAGAGGCACAATGAGAGAAATGGGTAGTAACATCTCCAAACATAGGGTTACCTACTCATAAGGGAGGGGCACAACCATGGTCGCCCCTGGCATGACTATGGTCGGCGATTAGAGGATGGAAGCAAAACTCATAAGCAACTCAGATCCAACTCAATCTCCGTTCAACCAGACGTGTTGAGAAATGGGTTTACATTATGGGATCTCCTCGTGGAACTATGTGGTGCACACTACCTTGTGTTGAATGCTTGATGAGTGGGATTTTCAGGACCTGAAATTAGGCTCGGCCAGATTGTTAGGATGGACAGTGTGGGCGTGAGGCAAGTAGGGAGGCAGTGTAAGAGGAAAGCAGGGAGTGATAGTGTGAGGCAAGCGGGGAGGCGATGTAAGAGAACAACATGTTCTAAGAATAACTATCGGGTAGGAGGTAGGCGCGTTTTGGCTCGACCATAGTTGAGTGGTCTGAAGCGTCGTATGTGCTAGTGCGAAGAGCTTCCAAGTATGGAAACATTGGTATCTTTGGGGAGCGTGTGGCTCTTGTGGGTGACGTTTGGTGTGATCTTAATGTTGGTGATGTATCTTTGGAGGAGTCACTGATACGTGGATTTATCCAAACCCTGAGAGGGTTGTGTGTTCGATTCACATTCTGGCATGTTTTGGTGTAACAGTGGCCTGTCCATGGCCAACCTGGTAGGTGTGTGGCCATGGCCAATAGCCTTAGGATCCTAGGTAAAATAATCAATAATAAACAATATTAAAAAAAGATTAATTAACCTTCAATTTTTTTTTATATTGGTATATATATTTTTGTGAAAATATTTGCTCTTAAAATATGGTGTAGAGAAATTTGTACTCCCATATAGGGTTTGTATAAATACATGTTCCAAGATTTGTATATTATCTTCTTCGGGATTTTTTTTTTTAACTACTATTAGTTTTTTGCACATTGCAATTGAAGGATTATTGCAAAACATGTGATTACAGCCAGAGATGAATGTGCGAAACAGGTTTGCAGGACTGATTCCTGCTACCTTTCTCCTCATTCAGAATTATTATAGATCTCTTTTTTTTTTTTGTTATTCTCTATAAGAGTTATTTGAGGGTTTCTTAGTGGTAATTTCAGGGTTTTCTAGGTTATTTCTACTCATTATTAGGACATCATGTCTAAATTTTTGTCTTAAGGTGGGTAGGCCCTAGGTTTCAGTTTTGAAATTGGGCTCTGATACCATTTGTAAGGCCCTCTATTTCATGGCCTAAAAATATAATTATCTCCCAATGCAATGATTCTTTTATGTAAGAAAATAACTTTTGAAAATATGAAGTAAAATTTGTATTATTGAAAGATCTGCAAGTAAGAAGTTTCATTTACAACAATTTAGATTATAATTTTTCTTTATGAAAGGAATAAACTGGTAAATAGACAACATAATAACAACAACATAAATACAATAGATCGGCTAGTAAAATACATACCTCGACTTGCAGGTTCTGGTTGATTTATCCCCTTGCTCCTTTGCTCTTTTTATTGCTCAAACTATCCAAAATTGAATATTTACCTCCCGACCAACTAGGAACAACCTCTCTGACTCACTAGCTCCAGGAATCCTTGCGGTTTCCTAGCCCCCAAGCCCAAAATTCCTAGCAACAACAGTGCCCCTATAAAATTCCCCCAAAAACAATCTTTGCCTTCCAATCTGCTCCTCCTTCTCTTCCCCTTCTTCTATAATTTCCCCCCAAAGAAAAATATCCCTTCCCAGTCCTCTCCCCTCTTCCTTATCCTCCTCTCTCGAATCCCTCCCCCTCATTCAATTCCCCAACTACCTTATCCCCTCATTAACTCTAGGTCACCTACCATAAAATAATAAAATAGTAAAAAGATTCATTGTATTTATTTTAATAATTAATTAAATTTAACTTAACAAACTATTATCAATAAAAATCAATTGGGATGTTATAATAATCCATCAATCTCCTAGACTTTTGACATCCTGGGAAGTATTGGAACCATTAGTATATCATTATCGATTGAATTTGTCCCTAGCCCATAAGCTCTTGTTTATTACATATCTTCTTTCATGGGTATGGGCTCCCACATGTTCTCTATTAAACCAACTCTCAAATCTCCTAGAATGGCTATCATGTCCAAGTCCGAGCCACATCATAAGATCAAAGCATTAGCTATAACATGTATTAGATACTTGCCACCTTGTGGCTATAGGTAACTATCATAAAACTGCATGCTATCAATGGCATTTCATCATTAGTAACATAATATCATAATCTCATGATGAATACTTAGTGTCATTTATCTAACATGTGTTCAATAATTATAATCCAAGTGCAATAATGGATCCTACATGTGTGAATCATCATGATATATGCATTATGTAATACCAAAAAAAATACTTTTCAACACATCATATTAGCAACTTTCCAAAACATGATAATCGACACATTACATGTGTGGAAACATGACAATTGATAATGCATAAGTAATAATTTTGGACCAAGGTTTTCGATATATGTATTGTTGATATATTATTTTGTGCTCTTTGTAGCAACAATTTTTGTTACTCTTTGTATGATTGTGTATCAGAGTTCTCACATAATAATGGCAAAAACTTTGTCCTCCTCATCTTCTAAAATATCATTTTTTTTTCTTTTTAAATTTTATGTGAAAGAGTCTTGGACTACATGCCACTTGAAATAATGTTTGGCAAAGGAATCTCTCTCTCTCTCTCTCTCTCTCTCTCTCTCTCTCTATATATATATATATATATATATATATATTGAATTTTTGTTAAGGAGTTGGGGGCACTAGCCAATTTTATTTTTATTGAAAAAAAGAAACTTGACCACAAGTTGGTGGGAGGTCAGAAATGCAGGCCAACAAAAAAACCGCTCTGGTACCACTTAAAGTGAACATGATGGTTCACTTCATGAAATCATCATGAATGCATAGATAAATCATTATTACAACAATACAATAATATTGACCAACTAATGTAACATCCCGTTCTAGCGCACTGATAAAACTTATTCTTTGAGGACACTTGCTCGCAAGTGATCTGGACTATTATGATATTGAAACTCTTGTCCTTGATTATGATGCGTTATGATAGATGACATGATGTTTTACTGCTTTGACATAGTCAGGTGTTATTGACTCAGTTTTATTGAGTGTGCAGGGTTTTGGACCTTGAGGATGTAGAGGCATCGATAGAACCCCTTGGACTCCGGATTGAGTCAGGGAGTGTGCTATTTGGGTTGATTTATTTACGGTGATATTTCATTGATTTGATGATATGATGTGGACATGTTCTGACACGATTGTTGATGATGCAGGCTGACGATAGCTTGCCGACCAGACTCACATATGGAGTAAAGGGGTCACACACGATTACCCGAGAAGTTGAGGGAGAGGTGTGGACAGCAGCCCTGCCACAGCCTACTAGCACTCCCGTCATGGCTCGAACTATAGGTTAACGATTACCTAGTTCGAGAGGATCCACGATGCCGTGAGGGTAGACTGCGACAGTCACTCACGATGATTCTAAGGGGCGCGCAATAAGGAGGGGGCCTTATTCCTTAGAGATCTTAGTCTCCCACAAGTTCACTTGGAGGAGTGTTGACTCCAGGGGTTATTGATGTCTACTAGTCAGTCAAGTTGGCGAGTGGCACCCTTGGAGCACGTGGTGCATCCTGAAGGGCATGTCGCGCAAAAGAAACACAAGAGGCAAGTGGCACCCTTGGAGCACGTGGTGCATCTTGAAGGGCATGTCGCGCAAAAGAAACACAAGAGGCGAGTGACACCCTTGGAGCACGTGGTGCATCCTGAAGGGCATGTCGCGCAAAAGAAACACAAGAGGCGAGTGGCACCCTTGGAGCACATGGTGCGTCCTGAAGGGCACGTCGCGTTGATAGTGATGAAGGAACAAACCTAGATGGCCCTAAGACTTTAAATGCATTAAGAACTTCTTAAAACAACTTCCCTAAATAATTGTCGCCCAGTTCAGAATCTAAATCTAAGTCTAAAAATTCTCTAGGGTAACATTTTGTTTAACCTTAAGAAAAGACCCTATAAAAATAAAAATTTAAACTAAAAACCACTTAAGTTATAGTTTTAGTCTTCATAATTTTGGGGGTAAAATGAAGAGAGTAATAATTTAATTAATCTGTGGTTTTAAATTGTAAAGAAGAAATAAATTATTTAACTTGTGGAAGTATAAAAGGATTTTTAAATTAATAATAAAAGGAAGGAGTAAATAGCGCAACTGCCATTTTGGCTCTAATAAAAAGGGGAAAGAAGGGGATAATAAAAATTAGGAAACTTAGGAATGGGGGAAACATAATAAGGGAAAGAGTTGAACTTATGGTAAAAAGCGAGGTCAACATAGTAAGAAATCTGCAATTGAGAACCTTCTAAAAATGAACTAAATTAGCAACTTCATTTTAGGGAAAGTATTTAAACCTAAAGGGGAATCTAGGAACACTTAGGAGTAAATTTAGGAGCAACTCTAGGTGGGTGAGGGAAATGAGACATTTAATAAATTAAAGAAAATAAATTTTGGAGGAGAGTGGGGGATGATTGACACTTGTACGATGGAGAAATTTTAGAAGATTTCATTAAAACTTAAATTAAAAAGAGATTTAGGGAAAGTTGGAGGTTCTAAAAACTCTATAAAAGAAAGGGAAGATGAGGAAGAATGGGATCAACTGTTAGCGTAACGTTACACTGCCGGATTTGTGACTTGACTGATTACTTGTGAGGAGTTGGGATTTCCCAGCTTGGATAGGAGTGGTAGCTCAGCCTTGCGAGGCGAGCTGTGAGCTAGACTTACCATCTAGATTGGTGTGGCCCCTTTGCGGCTTGGGGGGATAAGGGGGAAGAAGAGTACCCCTAGCGATCGGTTGGGAGGTACCAGTGAGGTCTCGACGGTCGACAAGCAAGATAGCTGATGAATATTTAAGTGTTGAATGACATGCTGCCTGATGAATGAGACTTGCACGCAATGGAAGGATTAATGTAATGTAATGCTTCATGTTAAAGATTGGGGTAAGGTTAATGTTAATGTATTTGTTCTAAGGTAAAGATAGTGTAATGAAACGTTTAATGTTTATGCTAATGGTTATGGAACTGTTAATGTGATGTTGTTATTGTATGCTGGTCAAGTTAAGGCAATTGATTATAGATAACATATCAGATGTAAGGTGATGGTCAATTTGTAGCTAATGTAAAATAAAATGGAAATGGTTGATCTTTTACTATTGTTGTACTTGGAAGTATACTTTTATTTGCTTAGATCGCTTGTGTCGGGCGGGACGTAAACACCTCCATGTTCCTCAGAACAGTTGCCAGCCCTGAGACCTTAAATGGTTAAAATCGATGGGGACCTGGGCTTGAGCATTGATTATGTGTCATGGAGGTCCTAACCATTGTAGGGTAGGACGGGCGAGAAGTCAGTCTTTTTATGGTCGATTGATTGTCATTTAATAATTGCAGTTACTTGTTGTGCGCCTTATGTCGTCATGTTGTGTTCATCATTGTTGTGTCTTGTTAGTCGTTGGGTGGCAACGTAGAGTCAAATGTGTTTGTTTCCCTTGTACATGTGCGCACACGCTTTTAAAAACACAAAAAAAAAAAAATTCACTTGTTATAAGAGGTTGGTCGTCGTAACGAGGGGGTTCGTTACATATGGTATCAGAGTGGGTTCGACCCGCGACTTGGGATCGCTACGACTTTCATGACATGATTTAATTATACAGTTGTTGATCAAGTTGATTGTGCGCGTGCAGGTAATCATGGTTAGAGGATGTCACGGAGGCAGACGACGGGGTGCTAGGGGAGGAGGCGCGACGCCTCCAGTAGCATCCACGCCTGAGGGGTCTAACCCCTAGGGAGGCGAGCAGGTTCTCGGACAGGAGCAGATAGCAGTTGGAGATGTGGTCAAGATGATGAGGTATTTTCAGCGCATGTCCAAGGCACTGATCAGTCGATTGGATAGGGACGAGGCCAGGGCGCCGACACCCGCTGAGGTTCCACCGCACGCACCGTCCGTTACAAGTAGCATTCATCGGGAACACGAGAAGGTCAAATTTCCCGAGTTCTTTGGTGCCCTGGACGGCGCAGCTGCCGAGGCATGGTTGGAGAACATGGCGATGTGCTTCACACTTCGCGATTATACCTCCAACCTGAAGGTCCGCATGGCGGTCTTTCAACTGAAGGGGAGCGCTCTTCTATGGTGGAAGACGTTCCTGCTGCAGTTGAACATGGTCGTTGAAGATGTGTCATGGGAACTGCTCGAGGAACGGTTCCGAGAGAGGTATCTTTTAGAGGAATTCATTGAGCGTCAGCTCAATGAGTTCAACACATTATGACAGGGAGGTCGTACGGTGCCCCAGTATGAGGCACGTTTTATGGAGCTGCTCTGATATGCTCTGCACCTTAACACAGAGAAACTTAAGGTCAACCAGTTCATGTTTGGCCTTAATGGTAGCCTGCGTGCAAAGGTTAGGATTTTGATGCCTCAAACCTTGCACGATGTCATCCAGAAGGCCCTCATAGCAGAAGAGGATCTTATCAGTGGGGGTCAGACCAGGACTCCAGCGAGACCAGTAGGGAAGGTTTCATTTTGAACACCGCAACATCAGACACCAGCGAGACATATGTCAGGATATCGTGGCTTCCAGAGGGGATCCACTTTCACTACACCTCAGTGATCGCCGCCTCAGCAGCGGACACCTTATCGGGGACCACAGCACCAGCAGCAGCGTCGCCCGCAGTAGCAGCAGTTTAGGCCTGTTCAACAGAATAGGCCAGGGTTCCAGGCCAGTGGGTCGTCATCTTCTACTTCGGGTACCAGAACTACTGGGCTGAAGAAGGGGTGTTGGACATGTGGGGAGCCACACTACCAACGCGACTGTCCTGTGGAGAGGACCAGAGCATCCGGATCATCCGGACCCACTACCGTGAGAGATATGGGCAAGGCCCATCAGATTCATGAAGCGGTGAATAACCGCCAAGCAGAGCACCAGTCGACTATCCTCGAGACGACAGGTATTGTCGCTGACCAGACCCTTAGTATTTTGATAGACCCAGGTGCTACCGAGAATTTCATTTCTGGTACAGCACTAAAAAGGATTAAGGTAAAGGCATTCGATCAGGACGAGTTTAGCTTCGTAGAGATGGCTTCGGGAGCCAAACAGAAGGTTGGAGGAAAGGTTACGGGATGTGCCCTTAACCTGGGAGAGTTTGTCACGAGGACCAACTTGTACGTCACGATCTTAGGATCTTATGATGTCATAATTGGTATGGATTGGTTGGAATCGCATGAGGCGATACTCAACTGTAAGACGAAACGGTTGAGCTTGGTCGATGATAAGGGACAGGGACGTGTGATTATAGGACGAAACCAGGAAGCTTCCCTGAGGTTTGTCTCTTCCTTAAAGCTACGGAAGAGTATGCGCAAGGGGTGCAATCTTTATGCGATCCTTGCGTTAAACGAGAAGGGAGTAGGAGAAGGTCTAGAATACCTTCTGGTGGTGAAGGAGTTTGCGGACATTTTTCCAGAGGAGTTACCTGGGATGCCGCCAGAAAGGGAATTGGAGTTTATCATAGACCTGAAGCCGGGGACCGAACCGATACCAAGAACGCCTTACCGGATGTCGACCCCGGAGTTGCAAGAGTTGAAAATGAAACTGAAGGAGTTGCTGGACCTGGGACTGATACGTCCTAGTGTGTCACCGTGGGGTGCACCTGTTATTTTCATTCGGAAGAAGGACGGATCATGGAGGCTTTTCATTGACTACCGTCAACTAAACAAGGCAACGATCAAGAATCAGTATCCCTTGCTGAGAATTGATGATCTGTTCGATCAAATGAAGGGTGTGACAGTGTTCTCCAAGATCGATTTGCGATCAGGGTATCACCAGTTGCGGATCAAGGAGGATGACATCCCTAAGACAATATTTAAGCCGAGGTTTGGACATTACGAGTTTACTGTTTTACTGTTTGGATTGACAAACACCCCAGGGGTATTTATGAGTTTGATGAATGGGGTGTTCCGCAAATACTTGGACAAGTTTGTCCAAGTATTCATTGACGATATTTTGATTTACTCTCGTACGACAGAGGAGCATGACGAGCACTTGCGCTTGGTACTACAGTGTCTACAAGAGCACAAATTGTATGGGAAGTTGTCCAAATGCTCTTTTTATCAATCGATGATTCACTACTTAGGGGATGTCATCTCCGACGAAGGTATCGTCATGGATCCAGCAAAGGTGGAGGCTATTATGGAATGGCCTGCGCCGACGAATGTCACAGAAGTGTGTAGCTTTATGGGTTTAGCAGGATACTATCGACGGTTTGTCGAGGGATTTTTGAAGATAACAAAAAGAAAAACAAGAAGTTTGTTTGGACCGAGAAATGCGTGGAAGAATTTCAGAGGCTTAAGGAGTTGTTGACAATGGAACCAATACTAAAGCTCCCTGACATGGACGCAGACTTCTTGGTATGCACTGATGCATCCAAGGAAGGTTTAGGCAGAGTCTTGATGCAAGATAGATGAGTGATTGCTTACATTTCGAGGAAACTGAGAAGGCATGAAGATAACTACGCGACGCACTATTTGAAGTTATTATCCATCGTATATGCCTTGAAGTTTTGGAGACACTACCTTGTTGGATGAAAATTTGAATTAAAGACTGATCATTGTGGACTACAACACATTTTTACGCAGAGATACCTGAACGCGCGACAACGGCGTTGGTCGGAATTGCTTAGCGAGTACAACTTTGAGATTAATTATATAAAGGGAACGGTGAACCGAGTGGTGGATGCTTTGATTCGGAGGCCACACATATTTTTTGTGTTACCTCTTTAGACGAATCTGCGTGAGAAGATTCTCACTTTACAATGTGACGATGATTGGTACCAGAAGGTCGAGGGTTTTATCGGACAAAACACAATGATGGTACCACGATATGAGGGATATTCATTTGATAGTGATGGGTTGTTAAGGTTTAAAAGTCGTATTTACGTACCGCCAAACGACAAGTTGAGGATGATGATCCTAAGCAAGGCTCATAGAGCGGTTTACAAGGCTCACCCGGGAGTCACGAAGATGAGGGCAGATCTTAAACCCTTATTCTTCTGGAGGGGAATGAAGGCCGACATAGTCAACTATGTGGCCATATGTCTAGAGTGTCAGCAGGTAAAGGCTGAACATAGACACCCGGCAGGATTACTACAACCACATGCCATTCCGGAATCGAAATGGGAAGTTATTTCGATGGATTTTATTGTTGGATTGCCATTGACGGCAAGGAGACATGATTCGATTTCGTAGTAGTAGACACTCTGATGAAGAGTGCTCACTTTATTCCTATGCGTACGACGTATCAGGCACCTGACATAGCTAGAGTTTTCATCAATGAGATTGTGAGGCTACATGGCATGCCTAAGAAGATTATATCCGATCGAGGATCAGTGTTTACTGGACGATTTTGGACGAGTTTCCAAGAGGCCTTGGGAACTCAACTTAACTTTAGTACTGCGTATCACCCAGAGACTGACGGACAGACATAACGAACAAACCAAACCTTGGAAGACATGTTGCGCATGTACGTGATGGACCAACAAAAGCGTTGGGAAGAATTCTTGCCACTAGTAGAGTTTGCTTACAACAACAGTTACCAGAGCACCATTAAGATGGCGCCTTTCGAGTTTCTTTACGGGCGACCATGTTGGACTCCCTTGAGTTGGGATCGGCTTGAGGATAGGGTCCTAGTGGGACCAGAAGCGATCCAAGAAATGGAAGAGAAAATGAAAACCATAATACAAAGGATTAAAGAAGCGCAGGATCGACAGAAGAGTTATGCCGATGCGCACTGAGTCGACCGTAGCTACGAGGTCAACGATCGAGTCTTCTTGCGGGTTAAACTGCATAAGAGTTCGATCAAGTTTGGAAAGGGAGCTAAACTCTCTCCTAGGTTCGTGGGACCTTTCGAGATTATGGAGAGAAAGGGGCCCGTGGCCTATCGACTAGCCTTGCTTGATTCTTTGAGGCGTATGCACGATGTTTTTCATGTATCTGTTTTGAGACATTATATTAGTGATCCTACATATGTGATAGACATGAGTTCCTTGCAGGTATCGAATGAGGGAGCGCTCACGGATGAGCCGGTCTGCATCTTAGATCATCGCATTCGACAATTACGACGTTGAACAGTAGATCAGGTTAAGGTCCAGTGGGACAGTTATAGTCAGCACTCAGCGACCTGGGAGGACGCATATGATATGCGCCAGCAGTTTCCTTTTTGTTTAATAGATAGACTTATGATACTGGGATACATTTATTTCGGCATTTATACTATGAAACTTCGGGACGAAGTTTAGACCAAGAGGGGGTGTATGTAACATCCCGCTTTGGCGCACTGAGAAAACTTATTCTTTGAGGACACTTGCTCGCAAGTGATCTGGACTATTATGATATTGAAACTCTTGTCCTTGATTATGATGTGTTATGATAGATGACATGATGTTTTACTGCTTTGACATAGACAGGTGCTATTGACTCAGTTTTATTGAGTGTGCAGGGTTTTGGACCTTGAGGATGCAGAGGCATCGATGGAACCCCTTGGACTCCGGATTGATTCAGGGAGTGTGCTATTTGGGTTGATTTATTTACGGTGATATTTCATTGATTTGATGATATGATGTGGACATGTTCTGACATGATTGTTGATGATGCAGGCTGACGATAGCTTGCTGACCAGAATCACATATGGAGTAAAGGGGTCACACACGATTACCCGAGAGGTTGAGGGAGAGGTGTGGACAACAGCCCTGCCACAACCTACTAGCACTCCTGTCGTGGCTCGAACTGTAGGTTAACGATTACCTAGTTCGAGAGGATCCACGATGCCATGAGGGCAGACTGCGACAGTCGCTCACGATGATTCTAAGGGGCGCGCAATAAGGCGGGGGCCTTATTCCTTAGAGCCCTTAGTCTTCCACAAGTTCACCTGGCGGAGTGTTGACTCCAGGGGTTATTGATGTCTACCAGTCAGTCAAGTTGGTGAGTGGCACCCTTGGAGCACGTGGTGCATCCTGAAGGGCACATCGTGCAAAAGAAACACAAGAGGCGAGTGGCACCCTTGGAGCACGTGGTGCATCTTGAAGGGCACGTCGCACAAAAGAAACACAAGAGGCGAGTGGCACCCTTGGAGCACGTGGTGCGTCCTGAAGGGCACGTCGCATTGATAGTGATGAAGGAACAAACCTAGATGGCCCTAAGACTTTTAACGCATTAAGAACTTCTTAAAACGACTTCCCTAAATAATTGTCACCCAGTTCAGAATCTAAATCAATGTCTAAAAATTCTCTAGGGTAACATTTTGTTTAACCTTAAGAAAAGACCCTATAAAAATAAAAATAAAAATTTAAACTAAAAACCACTTAAGTTATAGTTTTAGTCTTCATAATTTTGGGGGTAAAATGAAGAGAGTAATAATTTAATTAATCTGTGGTTTTAAATTGTAAAGAAGAAATAAATTATTTAACTTGTGGAAGTATAAAAGGATTTTTAAATTAATAATAAAAGGAAGGAGTAAATAGCGCAACTGCCATTTTGGCTCTAATAAAAAGGGGAAAGAAGGGGATAATAAAAATTAGGAAACTTAGGAATGGGGGAAACATAATAAGGGAAAGAGTTGAACTTATGGTAAAAAGCGAGGTCAACATAGTAAGAAATCTGCAATTGAGAACCTTCTAAAAATGAACTAAATTAGCAACTTCATTTTAGGGAAAGTATTTAAACCTGAAGGGGAATCTAGGAACACCTAGGAGTAAATTTAGGAGCAACTCTAGGTGGGTGAGGGAAATGAGACATTTAATAAATTAAAGAAAATAAATTTTGGAGGAGAGTGGGGGATGATTGACACTTGTACGATGGATAAATTTTAGAAGATTTCATTAAAACTTAAATTAAAAAGAGATTTAGGGAAAGTTGGAGGTTCTAAAAACTCTATAAAAGAAATGGAAGATGAGGAAGAAAGGGATCGGTTGTTAGCGTAACGTTACGCTGTCGGATTTGTGACTTGACTGATTACTTGTGAGGAGTTGGGATTTCCCAGTTTGGATAGGAGTGGTAGCTCAGCCTTGCGAGGCGAGCTGGGAGCTAGACTTACCATCTAGATTGGTGTGGCCCCTTTGCGGCTCGAGGGGCTAAGGGGGAAGAAGAGTACCCCTAGCAATTGGCTGGGAGGTACCGGTGAGGTCTTGACGGTCAGCAAGCGGGATATCTCGGAGCGCGGGACGTCATTCGAAGCGGGCGTTAAGGCAACGGTATGCATTTTTATTTGTAGAGTAGAATGTTTAGGATTTACGCTTGTATTTGCCTACTGATTTGAAAATGATTTGGATAGACTTATTAGAGTTCCGTCTGAAATTATGTTGAAATTGGTTTATTACTGGAGGTTTATGTGCGAGTTTTAATGAAATTATTTTATAGCTGGTAATTATGTCTGCGATTCTTGACTCTTCTGGGAGAAATTCTTTGGGGGAGAAATTTCTCTCTTGGTCTCATCGCTGGAATGATGCCGCCTCTTGTAATGGTTTAATGATGACCTTCACATCAGCGATTGTGCACAGTCGAATCTTGTGATTATTGTTGCCCCCTCTCCTTTGCGAACTGTACTAATTTGTTGACTACCCTTCTCTGCCATTTCACGCCCATGTACCCATTGTGCAGCCATACCTCTGCCCAATCACTTTACGTATCAACTATACAGTCGTTCCTCTGCCATTCACGATTTATATCAGCTATAGTCAATCCTCTACCCATTCGCGTTCATTAATCGTTGTGTATTCATTCCTCTTCAAACCAAATCGGTGTAATGGTCGTCTCATTGTTACCTCCGATATTGTAAATGTGTTTGATATAACACTTACCTGTGCGATCGCACTACGGTGACACTGCCTCTGCGTTTCCTTTTTATTTTCAAAAAAAATAAAATTCCTTGCATTGCTACGGTATATCTCTGTGTTTTCGCCTTTGGAACTCTCTGCGTTTACTGTTGTAAATAACCTGCGTTTTTGTTCGTACTCTCTGCGCATGGAGTTATTGATTCGCTGCCATATCGCATGGTGTAACCTTTGTGTTATAGATCGTTGCCACTGTGTAAAAAAATAATTTAACATAACCTTCATTTTTGCCCTGCCACGGTGGAGAACCGATTGTTGCCTCTGCCACAGTAAATCAAACCAACTACCCTTCGCCTCTGCCACACACACGCATCTCTCTAAAGATGTTGCATGGGCCCTCCCTCTGCGCCCGTAACAAAAAAAAAAAAAGGAAAAAAAAACCTCCTCTGCTGCGAAGCCAACTTGACAGACTCCGACAACCTCACGTTTCTTCCTACACAGATTTAGATTTTTGCTGCCGCCCTGTTCGCCTAAATGTTTTTTCTGACAGTCAGAACCTTAATTTATTTATGTCTGTCCCTTCACCTTAATCTTCGCATTAAAGGCTGCTCTGACATGCGCGCTGGCCGGGAATCCTCAGAATCCTTAGTATTATAAGTTTTAATTACTAAACAGAAGGAGGAAATTGTTCCAATGAAAATGGAGTTTAGAATTCGATTTACACTTTTACAGTCCATGAAATAATTATAGTTTTAATTCTAGGAACCGTTAGAATTATAAAATTTAATTAGAAAATAGTGTTGGATGTGAATGATGTTTGAACCATACAAATATTATCCGTGCATACATAAAAATGGATCCATTCCTTTACTACATACTACTAGCAGTGTTGGTGATTCCTTTGACAACGATGGTTTCCATCTGATTGAAGGTAGTATAATGCGCCCTTTCTCTTTATCCTTTGACAAGTGGCTATCATAATTTGTGGTGGTTGAACAGGTGGTTGGCCATTGCAGCTCTTGATTTTTCATTAAAGTGTTAAACTCAAGACAGCGCACTAGTTGCGACCCCTTTATTATTAAATTACCTTGCCTTTAATAAAGACGATTTATATATATATAAATTATTAATATAAAGGACACCTCTTTCTTCGTAAAAACTCTATTGGGTTGCTCTCGAAACAGGAATAGGAATGTGTTGTATATGTTTTTTTTTACCAGTTGAGATTGGTTGTTTTCGACTTAGTTGAATGCATTCAATTTTAGAATTTTATTTTGGCAGTAGACTTTATTAATAAGAGCAAATCCTCTTTATATTAGCGATGTTTTCTTAATTAGCCATCTACCTTATGCAATGGAAGAAATATAGTTTTTGGTTATTGTTCACGGTCGCAACTGCTTAATTATTAGTATTGAAAAATGGCAACCACTTTGTTTGATAAAGGCCACTTACCTTTTTCAGTTTTTATGTAAATAAAGCAAGCTGTCGTAATTTAGTTAAGGCCTCCAATAAGGCTAAGGGCTAGTTGATAGAAGGGTAATTATTTATAGATATTGATGATGCTAAGATGTTTATGGAAATTGCAACCGTTTGGGTGAGCACTTAAGCAGAAATTTATGTTCAAGCCTTATTATTCAAAACTTGCATCCTGCATTGATGTTATGATGGTGTGTCCATGTGCCTTGAAGGGAACTAACAATTAGGAAGCACCATGAAAGGAGGTGATGCTTGCTGGATAAGTTACCGTTTTTGGCACCATGAAATCATTACCCTTGTTTTGGATGTTGCACTAATTATTGGTTCTAAATTACTGGCTATTAGATGTATATTAGTGTTGATTAGATGGCACTTTATGGCATTATGGATGCATTATCGATGATGTTAGTTGTCGTTTATTGAGCAATGGTTAGTATGTAGTGAATGATTGACATAGATTTTAGTTTTTACGCATTGAGGATTTATGTAGTAGATGGTGGATCTAGATATTTAGTTTTTATCTAGTTATTTTTAATGATGGCTTTAAACTTACTTAACCTGGCGCCCATGAATATTTAAGTGTTGAATGACATGCTGCTTGATGAATGAGACTTACACGCAATGGAAGGATTAATGTAATGTAATGCTTCATGTTAAAGCTTGGGGTAAGGTTAATGTTAATGTATTTGTTCTAAGGTAAAGATAGTGTAATGAAACGTTTAATGTTTATGCTAATGGTTATGGAACTGTTAATGTGATGTTGTTATTGTATCCTGGTCAAGTTAAGGTAATTGATTATAGATAACATATCATATGTAAGGTGATGGTCAATTTGTAGCTAATGTAAAATAAAATGGAAATGGTTGATCTTTTACTATTGTTGTACTTGGAAGTATACTTTTATTTGCTTGGATCGCTTGTGTTGGGCAAGACGTAAACACCTCCATGTTTCTCAGAACAGTCGCCAGCCCTGAGACCTTAAATGGTTAAAATCGATGGGGACCTGGGCTTGAGCGTTGATTATGTGTCATGTAGGTCCTAACCATTGCAGGGTAGGACAGGCGGGAAGTCAGTCTTTTTATGGTCGATTGATTGTCATTTAATGCTTGCAATTACTTGTTGTGCACCTTATGTTGTCATGTTGTGTTCATCGTTGTTGCGTCTTGTTAGTCGTCGGGTGGCGACGTAGAGTCGAATGTGTTTGTTTCCCTTGTACACGCGCGCACACACTTTTAAAAACACACACACAAAAAAATTCACTTGTTATAAGAGGTTGGTCGTTGTAACGAGGGGGTTCGTTACAAATTTTTGTTAAGGAGTTGGAGGCACTAGCCAATTTTATTTTTATTGAAAAAAAGAAACTTGACCACAAGTTGGTGGGAGGTCAGAAATGCAGGCCAACAAAAAAACTACTCTGGTACCACTTAAAGTGAACATGATGGTTCACTTCATGAACTCATCATGAATGCATAGATAAATCATTATTACAACATTACAATAATATTGACCAACTATTGGGCCTAATGGTTAAGAACATGTGTTTCCTCCTTGGAGGTCACATGTTCAAATCTACAGGAGGGTAGGGTAGGGTATGTATACCTCCACAGAGTTTAGCAGTCAAATTGTTGTGCAGAGGAGGTCCCTTGTCCCACAAACAAGGGGATCTCATACACCAGTTTGGTGTATGGCTTGGTCGTGACCTTAAAAAAGATTATTATTTTTATTACAATAAATGTTTATACATTATTACGGAGTGGTAATATACCCTAGGTATATTGCAAAGTCAGTGCACACCATAGATGACTTGTATCTAAGGTTTGAGGAATAATTTGTACTCAACTATTGTGTTTGAGGATGACCATTAGAGATCATGCCATTTAATGTATTTGATCATTATATATTCTTTGTAAGGTCATCTTAGTATAGTTGTTCTCACAATTTGAGTCGCGATAATATTCCACATTTATTAATTCTTTCCACTATAACTCATCCCTTTGTGTAAAAAATACATGTACACTTAAATACGTCTCTAATGTTCTAGCTTTGTTATTTGTCATTAACATTGTTCTTTGTTTTATTTTTTGTTTTAATATTTTCTAGTTTACTTATTGATGCTTCACATAAAATTACTTGTTTTAGCTTTGTTATTTGTCATTGAAATTGTTCTTTATTTTATATTTTGTTTTGATATTTTCTAGTTTATTTATTGATGCTTCACACAAAAACACTTGTTCTAACTTTGTTATTTGTCATATTATTGTTCTTTGTTTTATTTTTTGTTTTAATATTTTCTAGTTTATTTATTGATATTTCACACAGAATCACTTAATTTCATTAATACACTCTATATGGATAAGTGATGGTTTTCAAATCACTAATTAATACTCATTCCTTAAAATTGATTCTACATTATCATAGTTTAATCATCATAATTTAATTTCATTAATACACTTTATATGGATAAGCGATGGTTTTCAAATCACTAATTAATACTCATTCCTTAAAATTGATTCTACATTATCATAGTTTAATCATCATAATTTAATTTCATTAATACACTTTATATGGATAAGCGATGGTTTTCAAATCACTAATCAATACTCATTCCTTAAAATTGATTCTACATTATCATAGTTTAATCATCATAACGTTTCCCTAGTTTTATTGTTACAAGATAGTAGTTTTCTTCATCTGGTCAATTCCATTGTAACCATACTCTTTATCCAATGAATGCTCTGAGCAATGTAATTTGACCAATCTCCCATAGGTTCAAAGTATAGTGCATAGTTTCAAGTATGATCCTACTCATAGGCTAATAGTTGATATAATAGCATAGACATTCACTTTTGTGCATCTTTTTAAATAAGTAAAAAGATGTATACAATGATTTGTAGGTTCTATGCATTGGGGGTAGTGAAATGGTTAACTTGACACAATGGGAGTACCAAACGCATGACATCAACCATCTTCCACTTAATAGCATATTCATTGTGATGAGAGATTACAATAAACAACTCCATCAAGTTTACTATGCACGTGTTTTATAGTGCATTGCAAGTGTTTATAGTGCATGATCAACGAATCAATTCAAAGACTGTAAATCATGTTAGAATCAATTTGTATACCAAATCCAAAGGAGTACTCCCCAAAATCTGCTTGGATCATCCATCCAACATGAATTGGATTCATTTTCAATTGGTTGAAAACCCTTCAAAGTAAATATTAATCATAACATTTTGTTATTCGAATAAAAGATTAACAATAGTATTTGATAAAAAATAAAAATAAAATTAGCATATAATTTTAAAAATTAATTTTTTTTACAAATGAAAAAAAATTAGCTACTAATATAATACTTGAAAATAATACTTGAAATTGTGATATTTTAAATAATAAATTTAAAATATCAAAAAGAAAAATAAATAATCAACAACCAAGAAATTAAGAAGGACAAACTAAATAATGTATTCAATGAAATTAAGAAGGACAAACCAAATAACGCAAACTAGTGTTCAATGAAATTAAGAATGACAAACCAAATAACGCAAAATAGTGTTCAAGGTCATTATTACCTCCACATAATGCATTGCCATCAAGTAAAACTAAAAATTCAAAAAACAAAATACTTTGATATGAAGGAGGAAAAGTGACCCCTCAAATCATTACAAGCAAGTAATAATCGTTCCAAAATAAAACACAGTTGAAACAACGAATGTTTAGGTTTATGTAAATAAACAAGGACTTTTAAATCTAAGGTGTTAATAACATCAAGATTAATATATAATTTAACATAATCAACAAAAATACTTGAACATTATAAATACAAAAAAATACTTATTAAAAAAAAAAAGACAATAAACAACTCAAAAATATCAAAATTTCTTAGTAAAAGCTAAGGAAGTTGGAAAAAAAAATACTATCATAAATATCATAATAAATTTGCATAATTTACATAATGAATCATGAAAATGGTCATGTACCCAAACTCCCTTGAAAGATTGAACCTTCGTAATGTATAAAATATGTGTTGTAGAATATAGAAGGGTGTTCTCCTAGATTTTCTAGTATACTGAACCACTATAAATAAATACATAAAATTGTATGCTTTGTCCTGGATTTTTTTCCACTCCCTTGAAAGATTGAACCTTTGTAATGTATAAAACATGTATTGTAGAAGATAGAAAGGTGTCCTCCTAGATTTTCTATTATACTGAACCACTATAAATAAATACATAAAATTGTATGCTCTGTCCTGGATTTTTTTCATATGAGAATTCTTAAAACATGACATTTTTACCTTTTTC
>ML823176.1:47585-70285 GCA_009831015.1 Picea engelmannii
TAAAAATAATATTGAACATTCATATAAAAATATGTGTGTTATTTAGTTAATAGCTAAGTTATCCATAAAATGACAATGTGTCTAGCCACATCAATGTAGTTACCCATAAAATGACAATGTTTCTAACTACATCAACACCAACGATGAATTAGTGGTCATACATAATGAATCCATATTATATTAAACTAGGTCACATCGGGAATGAAGCCTCGCCTAGTTTAATGATAAAACATGACCAAGTTACTACACACATTACCCAACTTAAAAACAAGCAATGAATTAGTAACAAATTTCCTACATCATACCCAAGGTTAACCATTATGGATCATCTTGAAGGAAGATAAATTAGCAATTGTTCATGAAGGTGCAAAAAGTATAATGATATAAGGTGGAGAGGTTGAAATGTTGTATTTTTAAATTTCGTTAGGGATTAGAATAGTGTGAAATGCATAAGTTTAGAATGTACTAATACCCTTGAAATTTTGTTGGAGTGATCTTTCTTTTTTGGGGGTGGTTTGCTAAGCATTTGTTGAATACAAGAAACAAGCATTATTTTTTAGCAATGGTTCTTACACCAACACGGAGGGGTTTTCCATTTTGCAAGCAAGTGGGAGCAATATAGCAATGTGATGGTCAGTTACCATCATTGTGTAATGATATTTTGGGTGATCTTGTTATTCAAGGGAATATTTTCCTTCATCAACATAATCATATGTTATCATTTACACCTATGGATGCAATGATCGGTCGACAAATGGAAAGGGACACTTATATTATGAAATTTTGTTTGGATATGAGGGGAGATTTTTAGATTATTTGCAAAGTATGGTGGGGAAGATGACTATCCCCGTCAACCGGTTCACACTCCACAACAATTGTTAATATTAACCCTACCCCTTCCATAATTTTGATCTCTATCATCATTGTTGTCAACTAAATGAGGTATAAAGTACATAAGGGCATTTGCATTGATGGAAGGCTACCATAGAAATTTTTTTATTAATTTTTTGGTTTTGTTGGGAGGAGGAAGAATAAGAGGGAGTTGGAATTAAAGGAAATTAATATGGATGAAGATGTCTCTAGTCTGGATGGGAAAAACATTTTCATATATAAGGAAATGTCATTATTCATCACTCTCAATAAAAATAACTCCAAGGAGAGAGTTAGAGTTACAGGAAATTGATATGGATAAAGATGTCTCTATAATCTAGATGTGGAAAACATTTTCACTGAAAGAAATGCTATTATTAATCACCTAATAAAATTCACTCCAAAAAAATTTGCATAATTTCAAAAAGCTCCTCTTGATTTTATTTTCAAGCGCTCCTCTCAAATATTTTACCAACACACCACAACATGACCTTATAAATTATGGTATGTTGTAAATTATGTTGAGACATGGAGCTGCATGACCTTATAAACCATGTTGAGCGAGGTTAGTAGTATTCATATATGATGGGTTGGAAATTTTATTAATATATTTATAAACCAACTTTCTTCCTTAAAACTTTTCTATGCAAGGTGTAAACCTTTTTACCACATCCTATACCAAAGAAATGAAAAAATGTGGACAGGTGTTATATTCTAACAATTTATAGTTTGTTAAAGTTACCACTTGTAAACACTCTCATGTCATGAAACAAATGGAGTCACCACATGTCAAACTAAGAGGGGGCAGGGTCGATTCCTTCAAATGAAAGGAGCCATTTCTTTGTTCATTATAGAAACCAAGTGGTGGCATGGTCCATTGCCTCATATTAAATAAGTTTTTTCATTTTTTTTTCTTCTTTCCATAAACCATGATTAATGCATGGTCAATATCGTAGGGTAAGGGATAAAGTGATTCTCAATGGGCATCAAGGAGATTCAATATTTTATCAAGCGTGGTCTTCTCTATGTTTTTTATGCACTCTTCATGATCTATTCCATCTTAACTGCGAAGGAACTAAGGCTCACCCATCATCTTCCAATGGCATCTATGCACATCATCATCTTTAATGTCACTCATAAAATTTGAGGTGGGATTGGATTCAATAAAGTCTACTTCTACTTACAACACACAAAACCTAGAGGAATATCATTAAGTCGACCTCTAGGGGCCTTCAAGTTAAGTGCATAGAAAAGGTAATTAGAAGCAATTTCTTGCATCATGAACACTATTTTTTTCATTACACTCATACCCATCAATATTCTTGTGACTTCTAATACATTAACTTAATTATATGTTTAACTACATGTAGATATGATATATTCTTATATTCAAACTTCTCCACTTTATATTTGATTTCCAACTTCTTCACTTTGAGCGTTCTAAAACTTGTGTCACTTGCTCAAATTCAATTACCAAATAAAAAAATAAAAAAATATATATTATATGATTTCTATTTCAAAAATATGTATTATATGATTTCTATTCACAATTCAAAAAAATATAAAATTTCTATTTCCAAATTCAAAAAAAACATTTTATAAGTTACACTTTTAAATTATTCTTTAAACTTATCTACATATAGATATGATATATTCTTATATTCAAACTCTTCCATTTTATATTTGATTTCCAACTTCTTCACTTTGAGCGTTTTAAAACTTGTGTCACTTACTCAAATTCAATTACCAAATAAAATAAAATTATATATATAATGATTTCTATTTCAAAAATATATATTATATGATTTTTATTCACAATTAAAAAAATATGAAATTTCTATTTCCAAATTCAAAGAAAACATTTTATAAGTTACACTTTTAAATTATTCTTTAAACTTGATCATTTATGGATCATTAACAATCTTTTATTGTAATTTTTTAACTATTCTTTTAACCACTAACAAACTCTTAGTGTACATTTTAAAGGAAAATGCAATATATAATCATGATGTAAATTATACAATACAACCAATACATAGAAGTAAGTTTCTCAACATAGAATAAAGTGAAAGTTAAATTTTAGCATTCTCATGTTGTTGTTGTAACAACAACAACACAATCTATGCTAAATCAATCGACTCAAATTAAGAGAATTTTCTTCCATTCTATTATTGTGGCATTGAGAGATCTATCTTCACAAGTATTTCATAGTTCAATCTTCAAAAAAAAAGTGTCTTCGTATTCTATGTGAAATTTGTCAACATAACTTTTACCACTTCAATTTAGTTAGTTGGTAGTAGAAACATTAAAGTTATGTGGGGAAGTTTAGATTAAATAATTGAGCAAAACCTAATGTAAATAGTTTTACATGAGACTAATTTGTATAAATAAAGGCCTAATGCAACTAAGAGCATAACAATGGACTAAACCAATTGCACAATATAAAGGGAAAGGTTGTTTGAAAAAAAATTAAACTTCACTTACCATGCGATCTCATTGTCGTTGCTATTATAATAACATTTGTGCTGATTGAAGGTGGCATCATTAGAAAGGATGAAAGGATGAAGAGGCTTTGGTTACCACAACAACGAAGGTGGAAATGATAGAGCTTTGAGAAGTTGAGATTGATGATGACAATTGATGGCAACTTGCAGGGATTCGAATGTTTGGTGATGTGGTGACAATGATGAATACAAAATGAGGAGGATGGATGGACATATAGAAGTATCAATGTGGAATAATTGGACCCTAATCAAAACAACAAAGAATTTGGATGGTCAAAGGGGCACTGATGGTCATCGAAGGGGCACTGATGGTCATCGAAGGGATCTAGATGGATCTAATTGTTCCACCAGTGGCCATCAAACATAGACTCTAGAGGATGGAAATGCCTTATTGTGTAATAACAATATTTCTTTTATAAATGTATGTGTTATATTATCTCTTTGTCTCTTATACAAATAAACTTGGAGCATGTTGTATTTGTTTATCATATGTTAGAATGGTTCAGTAAAAATTTCTCTCTCAATGAATCTAGTACAAAGATTTTCTCATAGGTCTAATCACAACACTCAATTTGGTAGCACATTGTAATAAAAATATAAGTGCATTGGAGCCAACATCTTCTCTCTCATCCTCATAAGGATGCTTTGGGATGTTACTCTTGAATAAAAACATGATGCTACTAGTGGCACCCTAGTGATGACACTAAAGTCCTATTTAGCAATGGCTCATAGTTTGTTGTGGCCTTTCTAAAGTCCCTTGCCTTGATTTATATGTATTATTGTGTTTCTCATCTTGACGTCCAAGACCATAGTGGGGATTCCCGTTTCATCCATGTCCTCCTATGTCAAATGTTTAGCAATGATAGATATTTTAATCAACTATTTTGGGTCCCTCTCTGCTAATCTAGATCCCTCTTGGGCTTCGTGCACTAATTGGGATTTTTGTTAGTTATGGAGCCTCCTTTATGCCCCTAAAAAATCATAATCTATCAATACATGCTCTTTAAGGAACTTCATAGTCCAACTTTTCCCTAACTTAAATGGTTTTGGAACATGTACCGAATCATTGCTCCAATGAACTTCTTTGGTATTAGAGACCATCAAATTCCAACTAATTTTTACCAATACTAATCACATGAACAATTAGTGCATTGATTAGTAATGCCACTTTAGTATCCCCAATCTATTTAAGCTGCCCTAAACCTCCTTCCAAAATTTCCACTCACCCCAAAAGTGAAAGTGACAATTCATAACATCACTTTAATGTCCCCAATCTATGAAAGTTTCCCTAAGCCTCCTTCTAAAAGCTCTAAAATTGTATTCTGTAAGACATTGAAACTCTACCAAATTGGTAGTTATCTTTTCAACGAGCTCAACTTTCACCTTCCATGATCTCGGGGTAGCTTAGATTGGTTGTAAATTTCTATTCTATAAGACAATGAAACTCTACCAAATTGGTAGTTATCTCATCAACCATCTCACCTTCCACCTTCCATCCTCTCAAGCTAAATTAGATTCATTGTCTCCTTGAAAACTCCACATACTTGGAGGCTACTACATTTGGTATCTAAACTTCCATTTGCATATGGATTTCCTTTGCTACTTCAATTGGTTTGATTGAGGTCTTTGGCTTGGCCCATTCTCACCACTAGGATTCCACCTTTATCTCTCAAAGGTAGCCTTAGAAAAAATGGGTCATGAAGTAACCTTCTCAACCAAGGAAACACAAGTATCGACACTTACATTTGGTTTTGTATCTTTAGTTGTGTGTGCTTTTTGATGCTCTTGTTTTTTTATATCATTGGGTATAGCTTAGAAACTCTACTTTTGGATGAGAAAATTTCACAACCATAATAAGGTCTAATCCTACCTTTATTTTGTTTGAGTCCCTCTACAACCCTCATAACTCTTCGTAGTTCTTTCATTTTAGTAGATTAGATTAAGGTTATCATAAGAATGGAATACACATCAGGTCCTCTTTATTAGATTTCTTGATCACCATAATGGAAAGGAGAATCAAGATTGAAACTCAACCTCCATGATGGACACTTGAGTTTTCTTTTAAATTATTAAGTAGGGTGATTAAGTTTTCATATTCTCTCCTTCCTATGTTTATCATGAAAGTGGTAATTTTCTCAACAAAGAGGAAATATGTTAATCAAACTTATCATTGTTAAAAATTACCCTAAGATACTCTCACTTTCGACTTCCCTTTCAAACACTAAAACTTGGGTTTCGTCCTTGTGGTAAGGTGGTACTTTCCTTACTATTTCACTACACTCCCTAGCTTTTAAAAGTTATAAGTGTCTGGCAACCTTTAATGGAGTTGGAAAAGGCCTTCTTTGCTTGATACATTATCTTAGGTGACTTGTTCATAGGCCATAAAAAAGTTCATCATAATTTCCCTCAACCCCTACTATGCCCTTTCCAACTATTTTGGTACAACTGTTTTGGAAAGTTATCATGTACGCCCAAAACCTAAAACCTTGAAACATCTATTTTAGTGAAGTATCATAAGGTCAACTTGAATGAATTTTCAAAATGTATTAAGAATGAAAAGGATGATCCTCCTAATGGATCAATGGATGGATGTGTGATATCCATAACACTTGAACAAAAGAATTTTTAAAATGTGTCAATGTGTGTTCTTTTCATGCCTAAAATTTTTGGAGACTTTTATGGAATCTTTAAAGGCTTTTAAAACCAACTTTTTTTTTCTTGGTTTAAAAGGGGTGCTTAGCTGGTAAAAGTGAGGCATTAGCATGCCCCAACCAAAGTTAAATTCACTAAAGTAGCATGTTTCCCCCTTGTAAATGATTTCATCCATGCAAGAAAACCTTCGTAATGGGAGCCTATGCAAGTCCTCAACAAATAATACCCTCACTTATGGTCGCTTAAGGCAACAAGGGAATTAGTTGCAAAGCAGCTAGTCCCTGCCTCGAACAATATGATAATGTTGTTATTAACATGAACTTCCTAGTTTTCATTTCTAGTATTGAGTTGTTTTTACCTACATTTCATCTAGTGATTAGTGCCAATTGCAACTCTTTTTTATGGCTGGCAGAATTGACAACTAGTTGGGCACTTACTCGCGTTACACATGGTCATGTTATCCAAATTCTACCATTATAACCTCCAGGTGTGCCCACGTTGCCCCACACACGACACACAATTTTAGTCGGGGGGAGTTGAACTTGAAACCTCGTGGAAATTCATATCAAGGCACTTCCAATTGAGCCGCCCCCGGGGGAAATTACAACTCTGTTTTAAATTCAATTGTCTTATTAATTATTAATTATTATAAGGGCGTCTAAATGACATTTATAGAAGTCCTCTTGTCCCCCTGCATGATTAGTTAATAAAGTATTGTTGCTAGTGTTTCTTGGCAGGTGTGTCAATGTATTCTTTGTGCGTGTACTTTATTTTAGTGTTATTCTTTGTAGGTTTGTGGCAATTTCACACACAACAGAGGTGACCCAACATGGTTTGAAAATCTAGTAATTGTGACCGTGTTATTCTCTAATTGAAGTAAAAGTTGGGTATGTGTCTATACATACTAGGAGGTAGCCTTTACTTGACCTAAATGTAACAGCATAATTTTACAAGCCTCTATTCTAATTTTTTATGCTTCTTTGGCGCCTACGTAACCCAATATATAAGTCGGTATCAAACCAAAATTAGTATGTATAGAAGATAATCACACTGCTACAGAAAAATGCATATTACACAAACGATATATTTGATATTGTTATCTTCGAGGGTTGTTTGGAGCTATTCTTTTGTATCCATTGGGTTGTGCTACTCATCGTAAAAAAAAATCGTCCATGTGCATGTTAAACATCACATTATGTTCGTTGTTTCTATGTGGTAGTGATCAAATACTTCTTGAACAACATGGCCTGAAAATGAAAATCATGGATATAGGTTCAAAAACTTGTCGAAGAAGAACAAAAACAATTCAACTAGCGTGTCTCCCTTACTATTTAAAGAAAAGACGCCAATTCTTATGTTGCATTCAAGAAACTAGAAGCCTTCATATTTGCAAGTTAGAAGGTGAGATTGTGGTAATAATTGAAGACCACCAACTGCGTCTGGTGAGGCTTTTCAGGGGCTCCTATGTTATGGCTGTAAAGGATATTGACATTTCTATTTTCTCTACAAGAGAACTTGATGGCATGCAAGGATGTAATATTTATAGCTCCAACAAAGACAATCAGATCGAGGTGGCAGGGATGTAATATTGATAGCTCCTGCAAAGACAATCGGATTGAGGTGGAGGATAATGACAACTTAGATGACAAGCACGATAATGATAATGATTGGAGAGAAGAGGATAGTGATAACTTAAATTATTTCTCCAATATACATTAAAAAAATATAATTCATCCATTGATGTGTACGACACACATCAATTCGAACATATTTTGTATTCATGTTTTAAGAATCTTTACTTGGGTTGTTAGCATGGAGTGCATGTAATCAATTGTCAATTCGAACATATTTTGTATTCATGTTTAAAGAATATTTACTTGGGTTGTTAGTGTGCAGTGCAAGTAATCGACTGTCTCTTTTTTTTAATGTAAAGGACATAAAGAGAGTTGTACACAAAATGATGTTTTCCTCGCAATAAAAATTAACAAAAATATCAACCTAGCTAACTCGCACTCAAAAATAAATATCAAACGTCATATAAAAGATAAAATAAATATCAAACATCATATAAAAGATCATTTATAAAAAATATCAAACATCATAAAATGTATGCAATTGCTCACATTGACTTTGTATATAAATAAATTATAATATCTAATACCTAAGAAAATACATTGAAGACAAATTGATTCAACATCGCCATCGTATTACATTGTTATTATTCACCTTCTTAATTAAAATTGTTTATGCTTTATTATTATTATTATTATTTAGTTATATAAATTTTATGATATGTTGTTGAATTTATATGAATTTTTTTTTTAATATTTTCTAAAATTCTCAAGATTTAATTTATGTGTTTCTCAAATTAACCAAGTTGCAATCCTTCCCAAACTTGACTTCCTAAAAATGTTTGCAAGTTGATGAACTTCATTCCTCCCAAATTTTAACTTTGAGTTCAAATTAGTATAATATAAATATGCAATTTAATATAAAAGAAACAAGAATTAACTTTTTATTTTTATTATTTTTATTCCAATATAAGATAGGTCTAGATGTTGACATGAATTGGAATCTATCATATTAGTATAATATGGTGGTGCCTTTAACGATATTTTAAAAATGAAAATTAATCTATTTTTAAAAAATTGCTTCGTATTATAAATATTATGAGATATGTATTGTTACATAGATTTTGCAAAATACTTTTGTATAAAATTTATGTTAAACATTTGACCCTAACATTGAACTAATATTCTCGTTGAATGCGGATATCAGAGTTCTCTCACCAAACCCTGTCAAATATCGTAGTTTTCACTCTCACCTAATTTCATGGTTCTCACTAACCTAAAATCTATTTGGTGGATCTGTTCGGCGTTTGGTAGATAAAGAGCCCAATGCATGTATATCGCCAACTAATATAAAGTTGGCCCTTGACTTATTCCCTAAAAGTGTCTTTTTAGGGTTTGCACAAACACTTTGTAGCTTGTATGTAAAGTCTACAAAGAAGTATATTCTTTAAACTGTCTTATTATAGCTTCTACATAAACTAGCATACCTCTAAGTGGGGGAAAGGTATATAGGTTGGAAAATAAAGTTTTATTTTGGGATGTGTACTATTATTAACGGATATACAAATAAATTAACAAATAAAATACAACTAAATTAACGGATATACAAATAAATTAACAAATAAAGGTGAGCCTATCCTCTGTGAGACGCGGATGGCTCCATTGCTTTTTTATGGCCATCCATACAACCATCTCTTTGAAAAAAAAATTCCTCAGCGGGATTCCAGGGCTTGTGGAAGAGTATGTGTGGTGAGTAGGGCATGACAGAGCAAGGATAGGCAGAGAATTTCCTTCCACTGCAAGTTGAAGGTAGGATGGAGGTGTTTCCTCCTCCACTGCCTCTATCACTACCACTACGCCCCACCTTCTTCCTCCACTGCATTTTCGTGTCTAAACATAACATCACAGACATTTGGCACTTGTTGATATGTTGTGTTATCACTAGAAGTTACTCTTGGACTGCTCAAGTGCAAGCTTAGCACATCATGAATAAAAATGTTTGATTGGATAACTTGGGTTTTAGGAAATTATGAGAGTGGTTAAATTAATCAAGAAAGCAATGAAACCATTGGGCATGGAGTTCATGAAAATAAACTGTAATCACGAACTAACATTCTATGTGCAGCAAATCAGGTCAACAAAGCTGAGATCGGTTATAATGCTTATAAAAAGATGGAATGAAGAAATAAGAAAAACAAAACTGAAAATGATCAAAGAGCATCATGATCTTCAATACATATGACAGCAAGAGGAAAAAACTTAGTTGTCAGAAAACCTTTCTAAAGATGAATTAAAACTCAGATAATCCTATGGCAAGGGCTAGAGCATATCCTATACAATAACCCTCTTAGCATAGAAATTGCAGACATATAACCTATAGCAGCAACACATATCCAAGAAGATGAAAGATGGGAAAATGATTTACACAGAAAAGAGAAAACAAATTGATACATAACTTCATTGCCAGCTGAGGTCTTTTACATAAAAAAACAGCACAAGTCTGCAACTTAAAATCATAGAATTTGCATGCCTTTCTAGCTCCCTCACGGATCTTGAAATTTTATCCAGACCTCTTGGGTCTCTCCCCTCCCTTTCCAAGAGATCTTTGCTTATTTAAATAGACAATAGCATCCAAATGAACTAAGGAGGTCGAATCCCATCTCCTTCATTAGATTATAAGCCTTGGAGATAGGTGGCAACAATCAAAGAGATAAAAATCCAACAAACTGCTAATTTTCAAGAATTTGTTGGAAGTCATTAATAAAATGTCTCCACCTCATTGCATGAGGCCTTTGATGGAGCTAAATATTAGGTGCAGGTGTCCCTTGACATATAACTGATCCTTGGGAATCCATTTGAATCCTCCTTGACAGGTGGCAACCTCCCAACAAAGCGAATATCAAAACCGTGACTGCATAGGAAATTAGGTAGCACCGTTGTAAAACAGTTGGTAGCGCCACTTCCATGTCTAAAATATCTCAAACCATAACACATTTTCAAAAACTGAGAGAGGTTTTTGTTATTTGGAATGTTATGAACAAAAACCTCCTCCATTTTTCAAAAATACCTTCTCAATTGTTCATAATCCAAGTTTCGAGTTAGTGACCCAAAACTAGTAAAATAACTCTGCACAATTCTTTTTCTGCCAGAATTTAGGTAGCGCCTGCTTGTGTGTTTGTGTGCAATTCGGTATCGTAAATCCATGGGTGATTTTGATTCTTGGAACCTTGTGAGAGTGATGTCAATGCGTGTTCTTGACACTTGGCACCTTAACCAATCTTGTGTTAACACGTTGCAAACAGATGCACGTGGAACTTGCAAATACATTGCAGATAGATTTGATTTGATGTGGATACACATATGTGGAGATTGGTAATATGTTGTGGATGGAAAGGCTCTAAAGAAACCTCCCCTTAAAGAACGCCTCTTGCCTGATTTTGACTATTTCGATAGATTTGCATCATGAGGTTTTCCACTGGCATTAACGTCTTATGTAAGTGACGTTTGATTCTTTTGAAGGAAAGGCAAGGAGACACACAACACTTTATCCTTTAATTTGGCCATGATTTCATCTAAATTCAAATTCTCGGGGATGTCGATAACCTTTCTGAATGTGTTCCCCCACCTCTTTGTATTTACTCTCCCTCCCACCTTTGTTATTTCCCCCATTTCCTTCTTTCTGAATGTGTGTCCCTCCCTTTGCATTTTATTTACTCTCCCTCCCACCTTTTTTATTTCCCTCATTTCCTTCACACCACGTTCTCCACTAATGATGAGGTTTCCTAGGTTATTAATCTGGACTCTTAGATCTTCTCTTCTAAAACCTAAAAAGATAAATCATGGAAAAACTTTATCCCCAAAAGCATTGTACAAGTAAATATAAACATTTTGAAATAAATATATTTAGAAAAGGTATATAACTACATATTCATGGATATAACTTACCTGGGAGATTGATGATGATGATGCAAATTTCAGGAGTCTCTTCTGTGCACACTGCAGGATCAAACTCAGAATCCATCCCATATCTTAATCTCCTCTCTTAACAAACCACACAATGGACGATTAATGCAGAGAAAATATGAATGTGACAAATATTGGGAAAATATTTTTGGGCCTTCTTTTAATGATTAGTAAACATGTAGTCTGATTCTCCACAAAACCAAAGCATATAGACGGCTATGTTAGTGCTCTGTGTATGTATATTTATATGCATTTCCAAAATCTGAAGGAGTCGCGTAACATCGATTGTGTGTAGATGGGTATAATACGGTCAGAAAGACTTCTCCATGGATAGAGATAAAGGATTCATAGGTCCAAATAAATATCACCCTAACTCATGTTGACCACATTAGCGAGATATGCCTCAACTTCCCTCCTAGCATCAACTGATGATCTGGTGCTTCCAAAAGTCAGAAATGAATCGACTGCCACGATGAAGGAATTGTAGTTATAGAAACTTTTTCCTTTGCAGGATCTCGAGGTTGAGGCATCAGACAAGATCCGGTAAGCTGAGATGGCCACACCTTTTGCTACAGCCATAGTTAACAGTAACAAGAAAGAAACGATCAAATCCAACGGAGTCTCCATACTTTTTCTCTCAGAGCTAACGACATACTAATAGATAAAGTTGTTGTGACTGTTAAGCCGAGCCAAGTGAGAAGAATGGCCAGCCGCGTAACATGGATTGTGTGTAGATGGGTATAATACGGTTTGCAAGACTTCTCCACGGATAGCGAAAGTGTGGATAGTAAGGTAAGGATCGCGTTGAAGCAATGGAAAGTTCGTTTGTTATAGAGAGAAGTTTGATCTATATGATAGTCTTCTTCCAGCACTGAAGAGGCAGTTCGGAATATGTTGATGAATTTTAGAAGCACATGATGTTTCTTGTGATCCAAAGTTTGAAACAAGTATCAATCAACATCGCATCGAATTGTTGTGGCAGGCAGTGACCAATAGACAATGGAGGTTTAACATGTAAGAGATAGGTTTGACCAGTAGACAAGGAGAAATGGCAGTCCTCTATACGTTGTCGACAGACGACAAAAAATCGAGAAAAGCTCTCCCTTAAAAAATGCCTTCGACGTAATGACAACTCATACAAATGAGATTATTTGCACCTGAAATAAATGTATTCCTCATGTTTCAGCATATCTGGTTAAGCCCATGTCATTTAGTTGGAATATTTGCATGGCATCAAGAATTTTTTTTTAATTAAACACTAAACACCAAGTTAAATACATGTCATTGAAAAAAATTCATGTGTCACGGAAAAGACAGTACATGTCATGGAAAAGGAAACATGTGTCACAAAAAAATGCATTTATCGGTGGGCATTCTTCTAAGACAACTGAACACCATTAATCTCTATCCTTGCAGTAAAATATCGATAGAGAAAGAAGGAAAGACACTGAACAATTGAACATATTGATTGATTGGGCGACGTCTCATCTCTTATCATAAAAGGTCATATTGCACGAGATCTTATCAGAAAAGGTCATATTGCATGGGATAAATTGCGACATTCTTCAGGGGAAAGCCTAACGATACAACATAATACAAGATCGGATAGGGTTGTTGGAGCAGTGGTGCAGTTCTTTTTTCCTATGAATGATGTGTTTTCGGGATAAAAGATCGGATGGAGAATGAACAAATATTTTATGTCACATAATGATCAAGAATTTTAGCGCTGAAGAGGCTTGTGCTCGTCCATAAAATAAATATAATACATGAATAACTAGTTTTTTGAGTTGTACGACATACTTTAATGTCTGGAAACCCCAGTCTGTACAGACAACCAAAGCACGAGGTAGATTTGTGGTACTGAGACACTTTGTTCTTGCAGCAACAGAAAATTTTGTATATTTATTGAAGCGCATCGTGACATATTAAATGATCTTCACCCAATTATTTATTTAATTTATATATTTTGTGCACTTGTAATTATACATAATTGATCGATCCAAATGGTGATCGATAGTCCAGTAAATATGTTTCATGGTCTTGGAATGAGCGGATCACTAGGTGACGGCCTTGGAGGAAATAGTCCCAGCATGAAAGACCCATCGTATACGGATGAATTAGGAAAAGAACTCAAGGGAAAGGGAATTGAACTGGTACCAAAGTGAAGTGTGCAGCCAACAATGGAAGGATTGTTGGTTGTCATGGGAGGTTTCTTCAATAGTAATGGCGTCTTTGGATCCATGGCTTCTGACAATGACATAGCCAATAATAATAATAACAATCTTAACAATATTAATATCAGTAATAATAATCATGGCTTCATGTTTTAAGAAGAGTTGAGGTCTGATCTATCATACTTTGTCCTACTATTATTCCCATGTCAACCTAAACCCTAGACTCCCGCCTCCAATACTCTCCAAGGAAGACTGACATTTTTCTTAGAGATTGCAAGTCGAAGCATCGTCGCATGGTGGTATTGGTGACAGAAGAAATTTGAGGTCATTTGATGACGGAAACAACAAATCCCTATTTTTCCTACAGCTCATACTTCCCACACACAAAGAAAAAAAAAACGCTTGGAGAAGTTAGCGCAAGGTAATCTGGCGCAGAAATATTTTGCAGAGTGGTTTGAGTGAGGAGTGAATGGATTGATTGGTTTGTCATCAGGACGAGGACTGGGAGCCAGGAGAAAAATCCTCGCGGATATTCTCAAGGTACATGTTTTCCCTTTTACGAAGTTCTTCTTTCAGATTGATACTAGATACGAGTTCTCTTTACATTTTTTAGACTCAAGTTCAATTAAAACAATGTTCCACTATGGATATATTGCTCTGATTTGGAGAGCAGTGGCCTTAATGTGTTGTTGTTCATTAAGGAGAGGATTTGAATAATAGAAAAGGAGAAAACCACAAACCTCAACCATTGTGACAGCGCAAGTCCTTGAAAAGCTCTGCTAACTAGGCCTTCTCGACAATGCAGAGCAGATTCCCCACAAATAATTTGAGATTCATAGAGGGACTGCGACTCTCAATATCTTCTTTTTTATCTTCTTCCCACAATAAACTTGTCAAGGCACCTATCCCGTTGCAACTCTTCATGGTGTCGTATAGCCGAAAAATTATCCAACTCTGCATCATATGTAGTTGAATCTTCATGAATCTCCTCTGATATGTTTGTCTTTATATTGTTGGGAAGCACATCAGGTAAAATTATAGATACAACTTCATTGGGAAATTTAGTATTTTCCAATAAGTTTCAATACATGCCATGCTTTTCTCCTAGAGTTTTGATTCAACCCACTCAGGCACCAAATACCCACGAATCCCTCTAACGGAAGACACACTAAGATCTGTCTTTATGTTTCCCAACCTGGACACTCTGAAATCAGAGAATTTGTTTTTAGGAATAGCTTATCTGGCTTTATCTCGCAATATAGAATCCATTCGAGGCATTCCTCGTGCAGATAAGCTATTCCTCTCCTCGTCCACAATATTATCCGGTATGGATTGTCCTAGTCGAGGGTGCAGGTGGCAGAGAATAGATGGGTGTCCAGGGAACCGATGTGATTTTATTCATAGACAAACGACTTGTGTTCTACTCGTGCACATAATCCTCTCATTCACACCAGGTTCAGGTGATGAATTCTGCAGATAGTTATCATGTGTGCCCATAATTCATTTTCTCCTTTAGATATTCTTTCTATTCTCTTTACTACTATCGATGTCTGGTCAGGAAGGTAGCCCTTGTAGATTGTTTTGTAGCCTCCCTTTCCAAGGATTTCGTTGAAGTTATCAGTGGCTTCTTATAGCATAGCAATGGAAAAGGGTGTTGACAACTCTACTATCTTGAAACAAGCATGAAACGGAGGACTCAAAAGAGAGAAAAATTCGATATTGTGCATGCAGATCGCCATGGGATGGCATGGTCTGTGGCAACAATACATCAACTGCAACAACCCTATGCCATTTACCATGTATGTGGCCCTTTTATAAATTATGTAATTTTAAATTATTTATCAATGTCTGATAAATAGTGAGAAAAAATCAAATACACTATGGCTAATAAAGTCCCATCACAACCTCTATCCTAATCACAAAATTCAGATTCTGAAATTGTAAAGTATTAAAAATTATTTACTTTTTCAAAATAATTAAAATAACAAATATTTTGTTAAAAATTTGGGAATTTTTTTAAATGAAAACAAAATGCACTAAATAAGATATCAAAATACACCAGGTAATAGGTTGTTGACTGCTAAGTGAAATCTAGAGTCCCTAGCCGTAGGTAGGGACTAATAATGTTTCATCGCCCACTTGTTTAGTGGATCTTGCAGACTCCCAAGTTACTTCTATGCATCATGTTTATTGTGAGATACACTTGGATGTGGTAAAGTAAACTTTCATATGAGAAAACAAAAATACACATGGAAACAAAATAATGCAAAGAAAACATAAATGGGGGAAAAAGAAAAAGGAAAACTAGCTTAAGGTTCATGCTTACATGGTCCACTTTTCTCTTTTTATAAATAAGCTTCAAACAATTTGTGGAAGTATTTTTTGAAAAAATAAAAAGTGATTATTAAACAAATTAGATAAAATGTAAATATGCAATCCTTAAGGGTCATGAATGAAAGATTTTAAATCCAAGTATTGAAAATTTAATGATTTATAATTATAGATTATCTTTTCTCCACTGGATGGTGATCTCTTAATGATGGAATACGACGAGGTGGTGGACTATTTAGAAGATCTCCTTTGTGAATCAAAGATCTTCGCTAACGACCTTGTCAAGATTGTTGCCCTAGATGTCGCAATGGATCATAAGGCCATCACATATTTCTTCGAGGTGGGACATTATGTAGTATGTGGTAAGTCACTTAGAGGTGCCCAAAAAGGACAAATTTCTTTATCCTCCATGTCAAAGATATACATTCTTCTTTCCTTGAGTCACCTCATGCAAAATATTAAGGCTCTAGTAGGGTTTACTGTTCATCCTCTTTACTTCCCTCTAACCTTTATTCCACTAAAGTAGGATCCATGAAGTTTTCAAAGGCTTCTCATATAGGTTTTACTCTATCTCCTTTTACCAGTGTACCAGTGAAGATGTAGTGGTGTCTACCCTATCTCCTTTGGTAGCTGAAGAGGGTGAATCATTGTGTGGAGGATTTGTGAACCCATGATGTGAAGCTCAAATCGAATACAGAAGGATGAGGGCCTAGTATTTGACTAAGGGATTAGTGGAGGGACAAAAGAGAGCTCTTGCAATGGATAAAGGGAGAAACCTTGAAAAGTGTGTTTGCAAAGACTTCTTATATTCATTTGTTCTTGGGAAAATATGTGCATAAGCACTAGGTAGTGGGTATGGCATATAAATCTCTAATTGGATGCTGAATAGGCACATGAACAATGATACTTTGAAGAGTTGGATTGGTCAAGTTTGGGAACCATTCATTGAATATGTCCCCCAATTCCATTTTTTGGCCTTATTATCACAGGATTTGTACTTATGCAAAGCCCTCAACAAGGTCCCAATCTTGTGTAACAATTGGAATAATCTACCACTATCACCTAAGTAGAAACTTCCCTCATTTAGTGATGAAAGGAGGTCCACCACAAGGGAGGCTTCCCTGGTGACCTGAAGGAATCAAATAGTAAGATTAGTCAAGTATACATTCCCCTATCTTGGTCACCTGATGGTTAGGTCTAAGTCTAGGAGAGGAAATGAAAGGTAACAAGGTAATTGTTTCACACAATAAATAATTTGCAACATAATATAGACAATATAGCTCAATAATGACCCTTTAGACACTAACATATCAATAAATGCCATGCATTTGCAAATTACAACAGTAAACAACTTATAACAACAATTAATATTTTTTAACAAGAAGAAGAAATAACACTTAGAAATGCAACAAATTAGCATGAAAATTTAACCTTCAACATGTACAACATTATCCAATTGCTAGATGAAATTTATGAGTATCTTAAGCCAATTTTCCAAGTGTGTATGCAACAAATTACAATAAAATTCGGTGGCTATAGAAAACTTTTGTAACAACGACAATAAATAACATTTGTTTGCTAAGTTTGGGGTTAGACAAGTTAGTAAGGTGTTTGAGAGAGAGAGAAAGTTGATTTTAAATGCTACTTTCACCACAAAACCAACTCTAGACTAGTGTTTTTGTCCTCTAGGGATTATGGATTCAAACGTTTACAACCTTGAATATTGACCTAGATGAAATGAGAAGGATTAGGTCTAAACCCTAAGGTGAAAACACTCTTGGGCCTTAGGACTAGACTTTGAAGAAAAGGGTTCCGAGGGTGCAAACACTCTTGGGCCCTAGGTGTTGTTTTCCTTCTTCTTATTCTACTAGGTCAAGGATCCAAGACTAAGGTTAAAACCCTAAAGTGAAAACACTTTTGGGCCTTAGGTTCTTAAGCCTAGAAAATAATGCTTTCACAAAACAAAATAAAATTTTGTGAAGGAGAAAAACATTTATGTCTCCTTCCTAGGGTTTCAACAAGACAAAGTAACTTGCAACAAGATAGTGATTAACACCTCAAACATTAGAAAAAGACATGAAATTGCATAAATTACTTACTTCTCTGAGGCACTATACCATACAAAACCCTATTTGCATAAATAAATCATCCAAGAGAGAAAGCACATCCACAAAATATCCTTCTCCAAAATAGCACATGAGATCAAGAGACCAAGAGAGAGAAATAGAAAAAAAATTTAGAGTTTCCCTCCCACAAATGTGAGATGGAATCATGATGAAAATGAATGGAGTGCTAGACTTATTTATAAGGAAAACCATAGCACTCCAAAAGTCACAATAATAAAAAGTCGTGTCTCTTGAGTGGGGTCAACCCCTCAAATTTACCTATACAAATGCTAAAAATGAAAAATAAAATAAAATGGTCACACGTGTAAGTGAGGTCATGCCATGTGTCATCATCTGAGGTGAAAAGGAGGTGTAAGAATGCTACATCCTCTCTCAAAGTCATCATCGACGTCCAAATGGACGAAAACCCCACCATCATCCATCAAACCCTAGCATGACGTTGTCCTTGAAATGCCCAACATCCAAAGTGCAAAGGGTGGCGTTCGAAGAGGAGAAGGTTGTACACCATCTATGTGTTTTCTCCAATCATCTCCCTGCGCAACATCCTCCATCTAGTGTAAGAAATCCTCTAGGGTATAGAGCCTAGGGTGTGGGATTTATGTCAATCTATGTGCCACCATAGCCAAATATGTCAAAATCAATCCCATATGTCCATCGTCCAAGGTCTTGAATATGTGAGAGTCGATGTTTGAATATGTCAAGTCACTGGGTGAATCACTGCTTTGCATCACATGTGCCAAATCCTGCAATAAAGGCACAACTTCTTGGATGAAAGCATGGGGCATCCTTCAAATAACCATGTCAAGGGCATCCAAATCAAAATAGAATATGAAATCAAGCCAAGGTTCATAAGATATATTAGTCCTTGAATCATGTAAAGTAAGTTGTCACTTAATATATAATCCACATGAATAATTCACTTCAGTATCCCCTTCAAGTATCACACCGGCTCAGGACTTTATGTAAGTTGGAAAGTTTGAATATGGGAGGGCATTCAAACCCTATTAGGTGTGCCAACCAAAACAATGAAAAAAAATATTGAGGTAGACAAATAGGTCTTGAGATAAATAGTGAAAGAAAATAACCCTTCAAGACTAAGTGTGATAGTGGTACATGTTGGGCTTACTTCATGGCTTATGGTGTCATTTAATCCACTTCTATGAGTGCCTTTGTGGAGGATGCGCTTGCTCTTGAATTACCACTTTCTAAGCACTATTTTTTCCAAACCCCTTTATTTTCCTTTTTATTTCTCCTCTTATGATACTTGCAAGTCCCCTCTATAAGGTTTCAAGTTATATCATCAGTGCTTGGGACTGGGGTGAGCACGAAAAGGGTAGAGCTCAAGTTTGGACAGGATTTTGAGAGTCTTTTGCTATCATTTGTTTCTCTCTTTAACATCATTCTTTTATTCTTTTAGCAGCAACTACAATCAACCTTTGGGCCTTCAACCCCTCTTCTCATGAGAGAATGGACCATGAGCCATTACCGAAGTTTAGTACAATGTGACAAGTTTCAGGATGAAAAGTGTTAAGTATGGTGTGGAACGGAACATTTCCCTTGTGAGGGCCCCCCAGTAGTACCAATTTTCCCTAGGAGATGACAACACGGGACTAGGGCATAGATGTTGGCGACCACAGTGAAACAAGGCAACAAACATAACTTCTTCATTATCCAACTTGAACCAATTATCCTAATCCACATGCTTGGTAAACTAAGCACAACACTTCGCATGAAAGAAGGACTAACATACCTGGTTTTCCATCTCCCATACACTGAGTTGATTGGATGTGATGAGCTTGGATTATCTATAGTAGTAAAAGGAAAATCTAAGGGGGTTTCTAGGCTGTTATCTGTGGACATGTTGATCACCATCATGGTTGATATCATTATCTCCATTGTGGGCCATGAGATATTATCTCCTCTAGTTACCTCTAGGCATGGGGGGTAACAAGCCCAATTTTGGATGGATTTCATCCTAAAATAAGGGACACACATAAGCTCTTACGTCATCCCTATTTGTGGGATTCGACACCCCTCTTGCTCAAATGATGGACTCCCTTCTTTGATGCCACACTGGAGCAATCCTCTATTGTCCCAGTCTAGGTCAAGCTTCTCGGACTACATCTATAATTATGTTCCATTAACGTTTTCAAAGAGATGGACAACTAAATTGGGTATTATACGAAGGAAAACATGAGCTTTCAGAGGGTTTATAACTATTAGAAAAATCTTGGTGGGATTGGATTTGCATGAAGGCCTCACAAAGAAAATGATGATTTAGAAAAGCTCGATCTCTCATACCTAGGTGTTGTATTATTTGGGAATCCCCTTCAAATGCATTCATTGTCATAAGGTTGGTCATTTAGTTATCAAGTGTGATGTGCCCTTTGATTGCAAGGTGTGGTTAAAGAAAAATACCTCTGATTCGGGAAAGCAAGATGATGGAGGTATGATCTCTCTATTTGGATAGTCGTGATCAATGAAGGTGAATATTAATAATAATGTTTTGGTAGAGATGGAGGACTCCCTTCCAATTGCAAACCATACAACTAACACCTCACCTTCAATGTTTCATGATTCAGTGGTTGGATCCCCTGCTACATATTTGGAACCTTTAACTATTGGTAGGGACTCCCCCATTTCCTCCATGAATGTTCCCTAGAATACTCCTCTTGATATTAAATTAGGGTTGGTCATGTTGATATTATGGTAGTTATGGGAGGTATTAACCTCTACATGTAACCTTTGACAAGACTAGAATATTCCAGGAAGCAAGAGAAAATCGTTGGATAATAACCCTAGAAGACAAGTCAACTCAAGAGAATAATTAATATTGAATTTTTAGTCTCCAGGAAGATAAGTCAGCCCAGTTAGGTCACTTGGAGGACTATAAATAAGAGGACACTAGAGCTTATTTGTCACTCTCTCTCACACAACTGCATAAGGAAAAGTGGTGTGCATGACTGGAGGAGAGTTGCAGCTGCAACAATGGTGACTTGGTCTTTGGTTATGGTTGGAATTTCTTCCTAGTTATGGTTTGGACTTTATGCTTGGTACGCTAGCCTTATGAGAGAGGTATGCTACCTTGGTTGGCTATTGGTTCTAGGGTTTGCTTCCGTAATTATTATGCATGTCAAGGTTAAGGTGCTCGAGGGTGGCCTTTGTGCCCATGGTTGGGTGAAAATATTGCTATATTTTCTATGGTGAAACGAGCACACCTATTATTTTTCTAATAGGTTATGGGCCCACACTATCTTCGAACAGTCTAACCACTAGAAGGTAGATTGGGAGGATTTTCTCAATTACAGTTGCAGTTGTAGTCAAAGTTTTACTACAGCAATGAAACCCTAACCCTCATGTTGAGGCACCCTAAGTGAAGCGCTTTACCTAATTCCTAGATAACCTAGTGCGCCCTAGCCTAGCGCATCTCCCGGTACTCTCAGCAAGCCAAGACGTCAAGTTTGATATTTTTGTCAAAGTCAAAGGTTGAACAAGTCAAAGAATTCATGACTTACTCTATGAAGTCAGAAAACAAGTTAGAAGGGGATTCTAACTTCAAAGCATGGAAGACAAGGATTGACCTCATCCTTTCCAAGAATAAAGTATTGGATATTGTGAAAGAAAAGATCATGGAACAACAGTTTTGGAACAACAGTTTGAAGCAGGAAAAGAGAAGGAACCTCAAAACATTGTAGTTATGGAGAAGTTCAAGGACAATGAAATCAATGCTATGAGTATCATAGTGGACTCTGTAAAGGACCATTTGATACCTTACATTTCTCATCTTGACTTATCTAAGAAGATGTACGATGCCCTAACTAACCTCTTCTCAATCAGAAATATTGGACAAATAATGAGTCTGAAGAATGAGCTCCCTCACATGAAAATGAATGATGATGACAACATAACATCATACTTTGTAATAATCTCTCAATTAAGAGATCAAGTACAAGCTACTGAGGAATTTTTTTCAGAAAAGGAACTAGTAAATGTAGTACTTAATGGCCTTCCCAAGACATGGGATGCATTTTCCGCAAGTATGAACACAAGAAAGGAGTATCCCACATTTGAAGAAATTTGGATTTGTTGCGCACAAGAAGAATCAATGATTAGTGCAAAAGATAAATCCCAAAAAAAAGACGATGATCAAGCCTACACAACAAAGTTCAAGAAATTCAGGAATAAGAAAAAGTTTGGCTCAAGGAAGAAACCAAATCAAGAAAAGGATATGTCAAAGATACAATGCTTCAGTTGTCGAAAATAGGGTCACTACAAGAACCAATATCCTGAATTAAATAAAAGGAAGGAAACACACGAAGCAACAATTTCCAAAGAAAAGGGACCCTCAAAGGAAAGTCAAGCAGGATGAAGCAGACTTTTTCTTCTAGTCAAGGTAACAATATTCTTTTGTAACCTAGTCCTTGTAAATATCATGTTTACATAGTTCTTCTACATATCATATGTATCTATTTCTTGGAAGATAAGATGGTCAGTATCAATGAAACAACA
>ML823176.1:70385-105686 GCA_009831015.1 Picea engelmannii
TGAATGTGTTCCCCCACCTCTTTGTATTTACTCTCCCTCCCACCTTTGTTATTTCCCCCATTTCCTTCTTTCTGAATGTGTGTCCCTCCCTTTGCATTTTATTTACTCTCCCTCCCACCTTTTTTATTTCCCTCATTTCCTTCACACCACGTTCTCCACTAATGATGAGGTTTCCTAGGTTATTAATCTGGACTCTTAGATCTTCTCTTCTAAAACCTAAAAAGATAAATCATGGAAAAACTTTATCCCCAAAAGCATTGTACAAGTAAATATAAACATTTTGAAATAAATATATTTAGAAAAGGTATATAACTACATATTCATGGATATAACTTACCTGGGAGATTGATGATGATGATGCAAATTTCAGGAGTCTCTTCTGTGCACACTGCAGGATCAAACTCAGAATCCATCCCATATCTTAATCTCCTCTCTTAACAAACCACACAATGGACGATTAATGCAGAGAAAATATGAATGTGACAAATATTGGGAAAATATTTTTGGGCCTTCTTTTAATGATTAGTAAACATGTAGTCTGATTCTCCACAAAACCAAAGCATATAGACGGCTATGTTAGTGCTCTGTGTATGTATATTTATATGCATTTCCAAAATCTGAAGGAGTCGCGTAACATCGATTGTGTGTAGATGGGTATAATACGGTCAGAAAGACTTCTCCATGGATAGAGATAAAGGATTCATAGGTCCAAATAAATATCACCCTAACTCATGTTGACCACATTAGCGAGATATGCCTCAACTTCCCTCCTAGCATCAACTGATGATCTGGTGCTTCCAAAAGTCAGAAATGAATCGACTGCCACGATGAAGGAATTGTAGTTATAGAAACTTTTTCCTTTGCAGGATCTCGAGGTTGAGGCATCAGACAAGATCCGGTAAGCTGAGATGGCCACACCTTTTGCTACAGCCATAGTTAACAGTAACAAGAAAGAAACGATCAAATCCAACGGAGTCTCCATACTTTTTCTCTCAGAGCTAACGACATACTAATAGATAAAGTTGTTGTGACTGTTAAGCCGAGCCAAGTGAGAAGAATGGCCAGCCGCGTAACATGGATTGTGTGTAGATGGGTATAATACGGTTTGCAAGACTTCTCCACGGATAGCGAAAGTGTGGATAGTAAGGTAAGGATCGCGTTGAAGCAATGGAAAGTTCGTTTGTTATAGAGAGAAGTTTGATCTATATGATAGTCTTCTTCCAGCACTGAAGAGGCAGTTCGGAATATGTTGATGAATTTTAGAAGCACATGATGTTTCTTGTGATCCAAAGTTTGAAACAAGTATCAATCAACATCGCATCGAATTGTTGTGGCAGGCAGTGACCAATAGACAATGGAGGTTTAACATGTAAGAGATAGGTTTGACCAGTAGACAAGGAGAAATGGCAGTCCTCTATACGTTGTCGACAGACGACAAAAAATCGAGAAAAGCTCTCCCTTAAAAAATGCCTTCGACGTAATGACAACTCATACAAATGAGATTATTTGCACCTGAAATAAATGTATTCCTCATGTTTCAGCATATCTGGTTAAGCCCATGTCATTTAGTTGGAATATTTGCATGGCATCAAGAATTTTTTTTTAATTAAACACTAAACACCAAGTTAAATACATGTCATTGAAAAAAATTCATGTGTCACGGAAAAGACAGTACATGTCATGGAAAAGGAAACATGTGTCACAAAAAAATGCATTTATCGGTGGGCATTCTTCTAAGACAACTGAACACCATTAATCTCTATCCTTGCAGTAAAATATCGATAGAGAAAGAAGGAAAGACACTGAACAATTGAACATATTGATTGATTGGGCGACGTCTCATCTCTTATCATAAAAGGTCATATTGCACGAGATCTTATCAGAAAAGGTCATATTGCATGGGATAAATTGCGACATTCTTCAGGGGAAAGCCTAACGATACAACATAATACAAGATCGGATAGGGTTGTTGGAGCAGTGGTGCAGTTCTTTTTTCCTATGAATGATGTGTTTTCGGGATAAAAGATCGGATGGAGAATGAACAAATATTTTATGTCACATAATGATCAAGAATTTTAGCGCTGAAGAGGCTTGTGCTCGTCCATAAAATAAATATAATACATGAATAACTAGTTTTTTGAGTTGTACGACATACTTTAATGTCTGGAAACCCCAGTCTGTACAGACAACCAAAGCACGAGGTAGATTTGTGGTACTGAGACACTTTGTTCTTGCAGCAACAGAAAATTTTGTATATTTATTGAAGCGCATCGTGACATATTAAATGATCTTCACCCAATTATTTATTTAATTTATATATTTTGTGCACTTGTAATTATACATAATTGATCGATCCAAATGGTGATCGATAGTCCAGTAAATATGTTTCATGGTCTTGGAATGAGCGGATCACTAGGTGACGGCCTTGGAGGAAATAGTCCCAGCATGAAAGACCCATCGTATACGGATGAATTAGGAAAAGAACTCAAGGGAAAGGGAATTGAACTGGTACCAAAGTGAAGTGTGCAGCCAACAATGGAAGGATTGTTGGTTGTCATGGGAGGTTTCTTCAATAGTAATGGCGTCTTTGGATCCATGGCTTCTGACAATGACATAGCCAATAATAATAATAACAATCTTAACAATATTAATATCAGTAATAATAATCATGGCTTCATGTTTTAAGAAGAGTTGAGGTCTGATCTATCATACTTTGTCCTACTATTATTCCCATGTCAACCTAAACCCTAGACTCCCGCCTCCAATACTCTCCAAGGAAGACTGACATTTTTCTTAGAGATTGCAAGTCGAAGCATCGTCGCATGGTGGTATTGGTGACAGAAGAAATTTGAGGTCATTTGATGACGGAAACAACAAATCCCTATTTTTCCTACAGCTCATACTTCCCACACACAAAGAAAAAAAAAACGCTTGGAGAAGTTAGCGCAAGGTAATCTGGCGCAGAAATATTTTGCAGAGTGGTTTGAGTGAGGAGTGAATGGATTGATTGGTTTGTCATCAGGACGAGGACTGGGAGCCAGGAGAAAAATCCTCGCGGATATTCTCAAGGTACATGTTTTCCCTTTTACGAAGTTCTTCTTTCAGATTGATACTAGATACGAGTTCTCTTTACATTTTTTAGACTCAAGTTCAATTAAAACAATGTTCCACTATGGATATATTGCTCTGATTTGGAGAGCAGTGGCCTTAATGTGTTGTTGTTCATTAAGGAGAGGATTTGAATAATAGAAAAGGAGAAAACCACAAACCTCAACCATTGTGACAGCGCAAGTCCTTGAAAAGCTCTGCTAACTAGGCCTTCTCGACAATGCAGAGCAGATTCCCCACAAATAATTTGAGATTCATAGAGGGACTGCGACTCTCAATATCTTCTTTTTTATCTTCTTCCCACAATAAACTTGTCAAGGCACCTATCCCGTTGCAACTCTTCATGGTGTCGTATAGCCGAAAAATTATCCAACTCTGCATCATATGTAGTTGAATCTTCATGAATCTCCTCTGATATGTTTGTCTTTATATTGTTGGGAAGCACATCAGGTAAAATTATAGATACAACTTCATTGGGAAATTTAGTATTTTCCAATAAGTTTCAATACATGCCATGCTTTTCTCCTAGAGTTTTGATTCAACCCACTCAGGCACCAAATACCCACGAATCCCTCTAACGGAAGACACACTAAGATCTGTCTTTATGTTTCCCAACCTGGACACTCTGAAATCAGAGAATTTGTTTTTAGGAATAGCTTATCTGGCTTTATCTCGCAATATAGAATCCATTCGAGGCATTCCTCGTGCAGATAAGCTATTCCTCTCCTCGTCCACAATATTATCCGGTATGGATTGTCCTAGTCGAGGGTGCAGGTGGCAGAGAATAGATGGGTGTCCAGGGAACCGATGTGATTTTATTCATAGACAAACGACTTGTGTTCTACTCGTGCACATAATCCTCTCATTCACACCAGGTTCAGGTGATGAATTCTGCAGATAGTTATCATGTGTGCCCATAATTCATTTTCTCCTTTAGATATTCTTTCTATTCTCTTTACTACTATCGATGTCTGGTCAGGAAGGTAGCCCTTGTAGATTGTTTTGTAGCCTCCCTTTCCAAGGATTTCGTTGAAGTTATCAGTGGCTTCTTATAGCATAGCAATGGAAAAGGGTGTTGACAACTCTACTATCTTGAAACAAGCATGAAACGGAGGACTCAAAAGAGAGAAAAATTCGATATTGTGCATGCAGATCGCCATGGGATGGCATGGTCTGTGGCAACAATACATCAACTGCAACAACCCTATGCCATTTACCATGTATGTGGCCCTTTTATAAATTATGTAATTTTAAATTATTTATCAATGTCTGATAAATAGTGAGAAAAAATCAAATACACTATGGCTAATAAAGTCCCATCACAACCTCTATCCTAATCACAAAATTCAGATTCTGAAATTGTAAAGTATTAAAAATTATTTACTTTTTCAAAATAATTAAAATAACAAATATTTTGTTAAAAATTTGGGAATTTTTTTAAATGAAAACAAAATGCACTAAATAAGATATCAAAATACACCAGGTAATAGGTTGTTGACTGCTAAGTGAAATCTAGAGTCCCTAGCCGTAGGTAGGGACTAATAATGTTTCATCGCCCACTTGTTTAGTGGATCTTGCAGACTCCCAAGTTACTTCTATGCATCATGTTTATTGTGAGATACACTTGGATGTGGTAAAGTAAACTTTCATATGAGAAAACAAAAATACACATGGAAACAAAATAATGCAAAGAAAACATAAATGGGGGAAAAAGAAAAAGGAAAACTAGCTTAAGGTTCATGCTTACATGGTCCACTTTTCTCTTTTTATAAATAAGCTTCAAACAATTTGTGGAAGTATTTTTTGAAAAAATAAAAAGTGATTATTAAACAAATTAGATAAAATGTAAATATGCAATCCTTAAGGGTCATGAATGAAAGATTTTAAATCCAAGTATTGAAAATTTAATGATTTATAATTATAGATTATCTTTTCTCCACTGGATGGTGATCTCTTAATGATGGAATACGACGAGGTGGTGGACTATTTAGAAGATCTCCTTTGTGAATCAAAGATCTTCGCTAACGACCTTGTCAAGATTGTTGCCCTAGATGTCGCAATGGATCATAAGGCCATCACATATTTCTTCGAGGTGGGACATTATGTAGTATGTGGTAAGTCACTTAGAGGTGCCCAAAAAGGACAAATTTCTTTATCCTCCATGTCAAAGATATACATTCTTCTTTCCTTGAGTCACCTCATGCAAAATATTAAGGCTCTAGTAGGGTTTACTGTTCATCCTCTTTACTTCCCTCTAACCTTTATTCCACTAAAGTAGGATCCATGAAGTTTTCAAAGGCTTCTCATATAGGTTTTACTCTATCTCCTTTTACCAGTGTACCAGTGAAGATGTAGTGGTGTCTACCCTATCTCCTTTGGTAGCTGAAGAGGGTGAATCATTGTGTGGAGGATTTGTGAACCCATGATGTGAAGCTCAAATCGAATACAGAAGGATGAGGGCCTAGTATTTGACTAAGGGATTAGTGGAGGGACAAAAGAGAGCTCTTGCAATGGATAAAGGGAGAAACCTTGAAAAGTGTGTTTGCAAAGACTTCTTATATTCATTTGTTCTTGGGAAAATATGTGCATAAGCACTAGGTAGTGGGTATGGCATATAAATCTCTAATTGGATGCTGAATAGGCACATGAACAATGATACTTTGAAGAGTTGGATTGGTCAAGTTTGGGAACCATTCATTGAATATGTCCCCCAATTCCATTTTTTGGCCTTATTATCACAGGATTTGTACTTATGCAAAGCCCTCAACAAGGTCCCAATCTTGTGTAACAATTGGAATAATCTACCACTATCACCTAAGTAGAAACTTCCCTCATTTAGTGATGAAAGGAGGTCCACCACAAGGGAGGCTTCCCTGGTGACCTGAAGGAATCAAATAGTAAGATTAGTCAAGTATACATTCCCCTATCTTGGTCACCTGATGGTTAGGTCTAAGTCTAGGAGAGGAAATGAAAGGTAACAAGGTAATTGTTTCACACAATAAATAATTTGCAACATAATATAGACAATATAGCTCAATAATGACCCTTTAGACACTAACATATCAATAAATGCCATGCATTTGCAAATTACAACAGTAAACAACTTATAACAACAATTAATATTTTTTAACAAGAAGAAGAAATAACACTTAGAAATGCAACAAATTAGCATGAAAATTTAACCTTCAACATGTACAACATTATCCAATTGCTAGATGAAATTTATGAGTATCTTAAGCCAATTTTCCAAGTGTGTATGCAACAAATTACAATAAAATTCGGTGGCTATAGAAAACTTTTGTAACAACGACAATAAATAACATTTGTTTGCTAAGTTTGGGGTTAGACAAGTTAGTAAGGTGTTTGAGAGAGAGAGAAAGTTGATTTTAAATGCTACTTTCACCACAAAACCAACTCTAGACTAGTGTTTTTGTCCTCTAGGGATTATGGATTCAAACGTTTACAACCTTGAATATTGACCTAGATGAAATGAGAAGGATTAGGTCTAAACCCTAAGGTGAAAACACTCTTGGGCCTTAGGACTAGACTTTGAAGAAAAGGGTTCCGAGGGTGCAAACACTCTTGGGCCCTAGGTGTTGTTTTCCTTCTTCTTATTCTACTAGGTCAAGGATCCAAGACTAAGGTTAAAACCCTAAAGTGAAAACACTTTTGGGCCTTAGGTTCTTAAGCCTAGAAAATAATGCTTTCACAAAACAAAATAAAATTTTGTGAAGGAGAAAAACATTTATGTCTCCTTCCTAGGGTTTCAACAAGACAAAGTAACTTGCAACAAGATAGTGATTAACACCTCAAACATTAGAAAAAGACATGAAATTGCATAAATTACTTACTTCTCTGAGGCACTATACCATACAAAACCCTATTTGCATAAATAAATCATCCAAGAGAGAAAGCACATCCACAAAATATCCTTCTCCAAAATAGCACATGAGATCAAGAGACCAAGAGAGAGAAATAGAAAAAAAATTTAGAGTTTCCCTCCCACAAATGTGAGATGGAATCATGATGAAAATGAATGGAGTGCTAGACTTATTTATAAGGAAAACCATAGCACTCCAAAAGTCACAATAATAAAAAGTCGTGTCTCTTGAGTGGGGTCAACCCCTCAAATTTACCTATACAAATGCTAAAAATGAAAAATAAAATAAAATGGTCACACGTGTAAGTGAGGTCATGCCATGTGTCATCATCTGAGGTGAAAAGGAGGTGTAAGAATGCTACATCCTCTCTCAAAGTCATCATCGACGTCCAAATGGACGAAAACCCCACCATCATCCATCAAACCCTAGCATGACGTTGTCCTTGAAATGCCCAACATCCAAAGTGCAAAGGGTGGCGTTCGAAGAGGAGAAGGTTGTACACCATCTATGTGTTTTCTCCAATCATCTCCCTGCGCAACATCCTCCATCTAGTGTAAGAAATCCTCTAGGGTATAGAGCCTAGGGTGTGGGATTTATGTCAATCTATGTGCCACCATAGCCAAATATGTCAAAATCAATCCCATATGTCCATCGTCCAAGGTCTTGAATATGTGAGAGTCGATGTTTGAATATGTCAAGTCACTGGGTGAATCACTGCTTTGCATCACATGTGCCAAATCCTGCAATAAAGGCACAACTTCTTGGATGAAAGCATGGGGCATCCTTCAAATAACCATGTCAAGGGCATCCAAATCAAAATAGAATATGAAATCAAGCCAAGGTTCATAAGATATATTAGTCCTTGAATCATGTAAAGTAAGTTGTCACTTAATATATAATCCACATGAATAATTCACTTCAGTATCCCCTTCAAGTATCACACCGGCTCAGGACTTTATGTAAGTTGGAAAGTTTGAATATGGGAGGGCATTCAAACCCTATTAGGTGTGCCAACCAAAACAATGAAAAAAAATATTGAGGTAGACAAATAGGTCTTGAGATAAATAGTGAAAGAAAATAACCCTTCAAGACTAAGTGTGATAGTGGTACATGTTGGGCTTACTTCATGGCTTATGGTGTCATTTAATCCACTTCTATGAGTGCCTTTGTGGAGGATGCGCTTGCTCTTGAATTACCACTTTCTAAGCACTATTTTTTCCAAACCCCTTTATTTTCCTTTTTATTTCTCCTCTTATGATACTTGCAAGTCCCCTCTATAAGGTTTCAAGTTATATCATCAGTGCTTGGGACTGGGGTGAGCACGAAAAGGGTAGAGCTCAAGTTTGGACAGGATTTTGAGAGTCTTTTGCTATCATTTGTTTCTCTCTTTAACATCATTCTTTTATTCTTTTAGCAGCAACTACAATCAACCTTTGGGCCTTCAACCCCTCTTCTCATGAGAGAATGGACCATGAGCCATTACCGAAGTTTAGTACAATGTGACAAGTTTCAGGATGAAAAGTGTTAAGTATGGTGTGGAACGGAACATTTCCCTTGTGAGGGCCCCCCAGTAGTACCAATTTTCCCTAGGAGATGACAACACGGGACTAGGGCATAGATGTTGGCGACCACAGTGAAACAAGGCAACAAACATAACTTCTTCATTATCCAACTTGAACCAATTATCCTAATCCACATGCTTGGTAAACTAAGCACAACACTTCGCATGAAAGAAGGACTAACATACCTGGTTTTCCATCTCCCATACACTGAGTTGATTGGATGTGATGAGCTTGGATTATCTATAGTAGTAAAAGGAAAATCTAAGGGGGTTTCTAGGCTGTTATCTGTGGACATGTTGATCACCATCATGGTTGATATCATTATCTCCATTGTGGGCCATGAGATATTATCTCCTCTAGTTACCTCTAGGCATGGGGGGTAACAAGCCCAATTTTGGATGGATTTCATCCTAAAATAAGGGACACACATAAGCTCTTACGTCATCCCTATTTGTGGGATTCGACACCCCTCTTGCTCAAATGATGGACTCCCTTCTTTGATGCCACACTGGAGCAATCCTCTATTGTCCCAGTCTAGGTCAAGCTTCTCGGACTACATCTATAATTATGTTCCATTAACGTTTTCAAAGAGATGGACAACTAAATTGGGTATTATACGAAGGAAAACATGAGCTTTCAGAGGGTTTATAACTATTAGAAAAATCTTGGTGGGATTGGATTTGCATGAAGGCCTCACAAAGAAAATGATGATTTAGAAAAGCTCGATCTCTCATACCTAGGTGTTGTATTATTTGGGAATCCCCTTCAAATGCATTCATTGTCATAAGGTTGGTCATTTAGTTATCAAGTGTGATGTGCCCTTTGATTGCAAGGTGTGGTTAAAGAAAAATACCTCTGATTCGGGAAAGCAAGATGATGGAGGTATGATCTCTCTATTTGGATAGTCGTGATCAATGAAGGTGAATATTAATAATAATGTTTTGGTAGAGATGGAGGACTCCCTTCCAATTGCAAACCATACAACTAACACCTCACCTTCAATGTTTCATGATTCAGTGGTTGGATCCCCTGCTACATATTTGGAACCTTTAACTATTGGTAGGGACTCCCCCATTTCCTCCATGAATGTTCCCTAGAATACTCCTCTTGATATTAAATTAGGGTTGGTCATGTTGATATTATGGTAGTTATGGGAGGTATTAACCTCTACATGTAACCTTTGACAAGACTAGAATATTCCAGGAAGCAAGAGAAAATCGTTGGATAATAACCCTAGAAGACAAGTCAACTCAAGAGAATAATTAATATTGAATTTTTAGTCTCCAGGAAGATAAGTCAGCCCAGTTAGGTCACTTGGAGGACTATAAATAAGAGGACACTAGAGCTTATTTGTCACTCTCTCTCACACAACTGCATAAGGAAAAGTGGTGTGCATGACTGGAGGAGAGTTGCAGCTGCAACAATGGTGACTTGGTCTTTGGTTATGGTTGGAATTTCTTCCTAGTTATGGTTTGGACTTTATGCTTGGTACGCTAGCCTTATGAGAGAGGTATGCTACCTTGGTTGGCTATTGGTTCTAGGGTTTGCTTCCGTAATTATTATGCATGTCAAGGTTAAGGTGCTCGAGGGTGGCCTTTGTGCCCATGGTTGGGTGAAAATATTGCTATATTTTCTATGGTGAAACGAGCACACCTATTATTTTTCTAATAGGTTATGGGCCCACACTATCTTCGAACAGTCTAACCACTAGAAGGTAGATTGGGAGGATTTTCTCAATTACAGTTGCAGTTGTAGTCAAAGTTTTACTACAGCAATGAAACCCTAACCCTCATGTTGAGGCACCCTAAGTGAAGCGCTTTACCTAATTCCTAGATAACCTAGTGCGCCCTAGCCTAGCGCATCTCCCGGTACTCTCAGCAAGCCAAGACGTCAAGTTTGATATTTTTGTCAAAGTCAAAGGTTGAACAAGTCAAAGAATTCATGACTTACTCTATGAAGTCAGAAAACAAGTTAGAAGGGGATTCTAACTTCAAAGCATGGAAGACAAGGATTGACCTCATCCTTTCCAAGAATAAAGTATTGGATATTGTGAAAGAAAAGATCATGGAACAACAGTTTTGGAACAACAGTTTGAAGCAGGAAAAGAGAAGGAACCTCAAAACATTGTAGTTATGGAGAAGTTCAAGGACAATGAAATCAATGCTATGAGTATCATAGTGGACTCTGTAAAGGACCATTTGATACCTTACATTTCTCATCTTGACTTATCTAAGAAGATGTACGATGCCCTAACTAACCTCTTCTCAATCAGAAATATTGGACAAATAATGAGTCTGAAGAATGAGCTCCCTCACATGAAAATGAATGATGATGACAACATAACATCATACTTTGTAATAATCTCTCAATTAAGAGATCAAGTACAAGCTACTGAGGAATTTTTTTCAGAAAAGGAACTAGTAAATGTAGTACTTAATGGCCTTCCCAAGACATGGGATGCATTTTCCGCAAGTATGAACACAAGAAAGGAGTATCCCACATTTGAAGAAATTTGGATTTGTTGCGCACAAGAAGAATCAATGATTAGTGCAAAAGATAAATCCCAAAAAAAAGACGATGATCAAGCCTACACAACAAAGTTCAAGAAATTCAGGAATAAGAAAAAGTTTGGCTCAAGGAAGAAACCAAATCAAGAAAAGGATATGTCAAAGATACAATGCTTCAGTTGTCGAAAATAGGGTCACTACAAGAACCAATATCCTGAATTAAATAAAAGGAAGGAAACACACGAAGCAACAATTTCCAAAGAAAAGGGACCCTCAAAGGAAAGTCAAGCAGGATGAAGCAGACTTTTTCTTCTAGTCAAGGTAACAATATTCTTTTGTAACCTAGTCCTTGTAAATATCATGTTTACATAGTTCTTCTACATATCATATGTATCTATTTCTTGGAAGATAAGATGGTCAGTATCAATGAAACAACAGCTATGGAAGAAAAACAAGATAAGGATTTCCATTACAATGACTACTAGTCAAACAATGTATCTGAAAAGGACAAAGTACGTTGACAAACTTTGGTGACAATTCCTATAAGTAACAACTTCCAGATGGACCACGATCAGAATCAAACTTGAAGACTAAAAGGAGTCAAACCAGAAAGAAGTCAGTAATCAAGAGGAAACTAGAATAGACTTGTGATACTTTACAGAAAGCAAGAAGGATGCAGACGGAAGCATGGACTCTCTCAGATGGAGGGAGCTAATTGCAGAGTTCAAAAAAGAAAAACATGCATATTTCTCATTCAGGCATGAAGTTGGGATTAGGAGGGAGCTAATACTCAATGATGTGATCCATTAAAGAACCCATGAAGACTATGAAGTATATGTCCATATTCTTCATTAGAAGTAGCATACATAACAAGAAGCACGTGTTCAATTTGACTCTAGAAGAAGTCTTCTTCAAAAAGAAGCCTCGAATATCATTGGTTGTCCATCTACATTTATGTTCCTATGATGAAAAGAAGATGGAACCTTCAGAAAGGAAGGGAATAGAATCTACAGAAGATTCCATGGACTCCAATATTGAAGAGAAACATGAGGAAGAACATGAAGATTCCAAGAAAGAAATAAAAGTCAGAACAACCAATTGAATCAATTATTATACTAAGAATAATAAGACTACCAACATGGTTTGAACCCCACTAGAAGCAATCAATTATTATACCGAGAATCATAAGACTACCAGCATGGTTTGAACCCACTAGAAGCAGTGAACATAAGGAATGGAAGGAAGTTGTGATGAAGAACAATGTATGTGAGAATTTTTGAAAAAGACTTATGAATGGAATCATTGATAGATACAAGGCGAGACTCAGGGATAGATGGTTCTCCCAGAAGGAGAGAGAAGACTATGATGACAACTTTTTCTAGTAACCAAACATACCTCTACCTGAGCCATTATATCTATTGCAGTATACATGGGTTGGATTTTACATCAAATGAATGTAAAGATTTTTCTTCTCAACAGACTAATTGAAGACCTTGTATGGATTCAAGCAAAACTTAGTGCAGAGCCTCTCATGTACAGCAGAAGCGTGGTGAAAACTTCCTATGACAGAGGAAGTATATTGAAATGGTTCTTCGGAAGACTGGGATGATGGATTGAAAATCCATGGAAAACTCTCATGATGACATATATGAAGAAGTTAAGAGATTCTGATCCAATAGACTTGTCTCGGTATCGACAATTGACTGGCTCGTTAATGTATTTGGAGAAATACTCAGTCGGATATTTTCTTTGTGGGACATTTGAGTTATGATATATAGCTGCATGGATTTATCGATTCAGATTGGGCAGGGAGTGCAGATGATAGAAAAAGTGCTACTTGGATATGTTTCAGTTTGAGATTTTCCACGATGTCATGGGCTAGCAGGAAACATAAGTTTGTTGCACTCAACACTGCAGAAGCCGAGTATACTACAACTTGTGTGATGAAGACCCCCCTTCTCGCCTCATGCTGCGACCAATTATTCTAGAGGCACAATCCTATGAAACCACAGAAACAAGGTCAATGGTCCTTGTTCCTTGCACAGATCAACAACCCATAATAATTTAGGGATCAGGCACTTCGATGAATTCTTAAATGCTTCTCCACAAATCCTCCAGAGTCGAAAATCTATGAAGTTCACATTCTGATGCCACGTGTCCTCAAAGAATTGACAACTCTGATTCACTTCGAGACTCCAGGCTTTGATAGTTCACGAGTCTTCACACACGCGAACCTCCAAAGTGAATTCCTTCTAGAGTGTCGAATCTTCTGACACACGTCCTCCTTTGTTCAATGGTCACGATTGAATCCAGCTCTTCGGCCTTAGGGATTTCTCAATCCACGTGACCCCACTTTCTTTGAAGTGGTTATCATACGAAACGAAGGATCTGCTGACATGTGTCCTCTCCTGACAGATGGATCAGATGAACTCCGATGCTCCGGCCTTCAGGAGTTCTTGCTCCAACCAAATCCTTTTCCTCTCGGAGTGACTTTTCTTCAAAGTGGCAGATCTTCCGCCACGCATCCTTTTCCAATGGACGACTGGGATGACTTCAATACTTCATGCTTCGGGTATTTTTGAAACACCTTACTTCATTTCCTCCATAGTGAATCTCAACCGGAGTTGACAATCTACTGTCATGTAGCTCTTCTCTATCAACGGTGAGGATGAGTTAATGCCTTTGGGGCTTCGGACGACTTCTGGTCAACGTTTCCCTTCCCTCTTTATTTCGGAGTGCCTTTTCTCCGGACAACATGATCTGATGACACACGTCCTTTGCAATGGATGGCTCAGATCTCCTCCGGCTCCCTGCAACTTCAAGAGTTTGTCCACCTTCTGCACCCTCTTTCTCCCAGAGTGTTTCCTTCTAGAAGACATGATCTGGTGCCACGTGCCTCTTGACAATCAATGGTTAGGATCTGCTATGCTACTTCGGGACTTTGACATATTTATAAGCATCTCAATTGAAAAGTCTCAGAGTGTTATTTCTCTAGAGTTTTGGATCTCACTCCACGTGTCCCTCCCAAGCACCAACAGCTAGGATGAGCTCTGGGATTTGGAGCTTCAATGGATTCGATTGTTGCTCACCTGAATTCTCCCATATTTCCTCTGCTCTAGACTTCCAAATATTCCGCCACCTATCCCTCTGGATGATGGACGATCCTGATCCACTTCGGGACTTCGGCGAGTTCGCTCTCTCATGCACTTAAGAGGGGTTAAAGTCTCGTGCACTTTACCTGGATCCAACGACTGTTGTTGGTCCTCTGTGCTCAAATCCAATGGTTGGGATATGATCCTCCTCTGCGCGCAAGTTCAAATGTTTGGACGTAGATCTAACGGTCCATATCTCCCCTTCCAGCTCTATCCAACGACTATTGTCGCTCTTCCTCCTGAGCTCCTTCTTTCTCCCGAATTGGAATAATTGTAATAGTCAAAGGTTGTGGCCTTTGATCCTCTTGTGAGCCCCGCTACTTTGGGTCCCGTCTGTTCTCCTCAAAACACTATCTCTCCTTGATCTTTTTCAACGTAATTTGACCTCGCTCTGGCGGCACCCTTTCTCTCTACATGCAAACTTGCACTACTCCTCCTGAGCTTTCAAACTTGCTCGGTCTCCTAAGGATCTCAACCCTTATGCTTCCTTAGAAGATTGTTGGTGCCCTCCTGGCACGCTCTTCTCTCTTGAGCTTCTGAACTTGGGGTAAGTTCACACCTCTGCAAACTCCTTGTGCTCGATTGAGCCTTCATACGACATCTTTCAACACTTTGTCTAAGTGTTGGCCTAGTGCACTCCTTCCACATGTATTCCTCCTAAATATTGATCTCTCTCAGGTTCAATAAAGCACTCCTTGTGTTCGCTCAATCCACACTTGCAAAGCTTCTCCCCCAAAGTGTTCAGCAACTTCGGTTCTCCTCGATTCCCTCCAACACTTCAAAACGTGTTGGTTTTATGCACTCTTTTCACCTGCTCAAAGAAATCATTGTTGAGCCTACAGAGTGTTCAGAAACACTTTGGTGTCTTCTCCTTGAAACTCTTCTCTCCGAACTCAAAATAGAATTATGTGACCACCTAGCAAAGTTTACATAGTTTTCAGTAACTTTGTCTTATGTGCCTTCTCTGCACAGTTCCTCCTCCAAGGTGTTCAGTAACCTTGAGGCTCCTCTCTGAGTTTGTAAACTATTCTGGTGTTCCCACCTGGCACGTTCTCCTCTAAACTCGAAGCAGAATTCAGATGTGCACTCCTTGCGCTAGCTCACAGAGTTATACTCTGTCATGCTCTCCATGAACTTAGCCTAAAAGAACCTAGGATAACCCAACAAACTCACAGATATATAATTCCATCTTAACTCTGTATATGAAACCTATTCATACATCTACAACATTTAATTACACATTGAAAACATTCATAAACATACACAAAACACACACAGAATCTTATGCAGGAAAAATTGCTCTCTTTGTATTAATATGAATGTCAATTACAATATGTGCAAGCTCGAACAGCAACAGAGTCTTGGCTCTTCTCTCCTCTCCTTGGCTTACAATGATTTACAATCAGATTTTAGCCTAAACCACCACTATCGGAAACCTTCTCTGGGTATACAATACAATGCTTTATACAAGAGGGGCTCATCGAGCCTTCCCTCCAAACTACACTAGTGGTGTCTAATCACCATCAAAATGCCTATCCATTGAGGCTTATTACAATAAATGTAAATCTAGTATGAATCGGATCTAGATCAACCTATATTCAACCATTAAAGGTGACTCTATCTATAGCCTATACAAAGGCATGACTCAGCTCTGCTCATCCTTACAACATTTAATTTCTTTAAATTACATTGAATTTTAAAATTCGAGGGAAAAATGAGAGGTTTGGCGCCTCTCTCCCTTCTTGAATGTGCGTTGATGTGGTGCATTGCTGGCACATTCTTAAGTGGAAAGGATGCTCTTGCATCATACTCCACTGGTGGGAAAATCATGAGGCCATGCTCATGAGCTCCTCTACTTTGTTGTTGAAACTCTCCTGGATCCCAAAATTCTCTCTGGAGCTATCCACCTGCTCCTTTGCTTTGTTGTTATTGTTGTTGCTTCCCTGCTACTATTGCAGGTTCTCCTTCATCCAGTCTCCTCCCGTTGACAGCTTCTTCTGTTGACTTCAACATCATCTCTCTAATTTCCTCTATCTCTTTGTCCAACTTGTCCACTTGTTGGCTCCTTGGCAATCTACTTTGTTGCACTTCCTCATGTTGATCTAAGGACAGATCATCTTGATCTCCCATGTTGTCTCCATCACTTGTGGCCTTGACTTGCCACTTCCCTGTAGACTCAGATTTTGTAGTCTCCTTACTGAACTTTTGTTCAACTATCCCCTCTGACAGATTGGCTTTTTCTAGTTCTCCTATTGGTACAACTCCAGCTTCCTCCAGCTGCTCCTCATGCTAGCATTATACTCCAATATGCACGACTATCTCTTGGCATCCTCCTTCTGGTTCTGGATTCTTAAACCAATCCTCCAGCATCTCCAACTCTTGCTCCCACTAAGTGAGCATATTAATTGTATGCTCCTCTTCTTCTACTGGGGCGGATTTTGATTTCTTCTCCTCCTCCTCCTTTAGGACAGTCATAACTGGTTGTCTTTTTGCTGCATCGAAAACACACATGTTATCCTCTGCTTGGTTGCTTGGTAGGAATATATGAATTCTCCCAATGATCAGAACGCTTCTCAGATCCTCCTCCTTGACGGTGGAAGTATTTAACTTCTCATCATCTTCATTCATATGGTTTGCAGTCCCATATGAATCCTTATACAAATGAGGTCTTTCTTTCACCTCCCTGTCACCTGTCAGTCTTCCTTGTTGATATGAACTCTTAACTAGGTTCATGAGACTCTCAGACAATATCATTTTATCTCCCTTTCCCACCTGGAAAATTGGGATTTCACTCCTACCCTCTTGGCATTCTATGAGTTCTTCAGATGATCTCCTCTCATTTCCCACCTGGCAATCTGAATTTTCATCTATGCCCTCATGGCAGTTCATGAGATCCTCCATTGATCTCATCTCATTGTCCACTTGGAAATTTGAAAATTCAACTCTTCCCTCCTGGAAGTTCATGAGATCAACTGATATCACTTCCTCCTTACTGAGGTTTTCCCCAACTTTTGGTTCACAGATGCAAAACGTCTCCTCGGTTTCACTAAGGTCTTCAACTTCCCTCAACTACCTCCTCAACACTTGGCGCTGCCTCTTGGAAAAAAACTTCTAGACATGCCATTTTACTTTCTGCTTCATGGGCCATTCATACTTCCAGTGCACCTGGGATTCTTGCTGCATCTTCAGCGTTAGCCTCTCCATTTCTGCTATGATCTCCTTGATCTCTTTTCCCATCTATGCCTTGTTTTTCTGCTTGCAGTCCTCTCCTTGATCACACCTATGGCCTTCAGTAGCCATTTTCTCTTATCCTCAGCCCACCTGGTTGACTACTAACTGCTGCACACTTGCAAGAAATATTTTACAGAGCATCAACACTCTGTCTCCTCCTTCACTTGTTGTCTATAGATGAAATTTAGCTCTGATACCATTGGATGGTATCTGACTATTTCCCTTGTCTCCTCTCTTATTTAATTATTGTCTGCAAGAAAAATCAAACTCTAATACCACTTGATGGTATCAGACAGAACCTTTTCCTAGGCTCTAATACCACTTAATGGTATCAGACAAAACCTTTTCCTACGCTTTGATGCCACTTGATGTAGACCCCCCTTCTCTCCTCGAGGTTGCGCGACCTCTCGGTCTAGGATCGTTCAAATCTGGAGGTCAGATCGACTCATAGGTCCTCTGATAGACCCCAAATCAATTAAAGGAGGTCCCCTTTTCTCCAAAGTGCAGGTTCTGTCGAACCCGCAGGCTCCTTCTCTACCCCTTTGAATAAATTGAACATCGAGCACTAGCTCTCTATGCTAGGCCCCTTCCTTCTTATGACCTCGGGCTATGAGACAGGGATAACCTCAAAAGGTGCTTAGTCCAGCCTACGGGCTTCGGGCCTTCTCACCTCACGCTGAGGCCAATTCTTACAGAGGCACAATCCTCCAAAACCACAGAAATGGGATCAACGGTATGTGTTCCTTGCACATATCAATGACCCATAATAATTTAGGGCTTAGGCACTTCGGTGAATTCTGAAACGCTTCTCCACAAATCCTCTGGAGTGGCAAATCTTTGAAGTTCACAATCCGACGCCACATGTCCTTACAGAATTGATAGCTCTGATTCACTTCGGGAATCCAGGCTTCGACAGTTCTCGAGTCTTCACACACGCGCACCTCCAGAGTGAATTCCTTCCAGAGTGTCAGATCTTCTGACATGCGTCCTCCTACATTCAACGGTCACAATTGACTTTGACTCTTCGACCTTCAGGAGTTTTGAATCCACACGACCCCACTTTCTTCGAAGTAGTTATCCTCTGAAACGAAGGATCTGATGAAACCTGTCTGCTGGTGAACGACTCAGATGAACTTCGACGCTCCAACCTTCGGGAGTTCTTGCTCCAACCAACTTCGCTTTCCTCCTGGAGTGACTTTTATCTGAAGTGGCAGATCTTCTGCCATGCATCCTTTTCCAATGAATGGCTGGGATGACTTCGGTACTTCGGGCTTCAAGGATTTTTGAAGCACCTTACTTCATCTCCTCTAGAGTTGACAATCTACTGCCACATAGCTCTTCCCGATCAACGGTCAGGATGAGTTCATGCCTCTCGGGCTTCGGATGACTTCCAGTCAACATTTCTCTTCTTTGTTCCTTCCAGAGTGCCTTTCCTCCAGACTGCACGATCTGATGACACGCATCCTTTGCAACGAACGACTCAGATCTCCTCTGGCTCCTTGTGATTTCGGGAGTTTGTCCACCTTTTACACCCTCTTTCTCCCAGAGCACTTCCTTTCGGACAGCATGCTTTGATGCCATGTTTCTCTTGATGATCAATGGTCAGGATCTGCTCTGCTACTTTGGGACTTCGGCATATTTATAAGCACCTCAATTGAAAACTAGAGTGTTATTTCTTCAGAATTTCGGATCTCACTCCACGTGTCCCTCCCCAGCACCAACGACTAGGATGAGCTCCGGGCTTCGGAGCTTCAACGGATTCGATTTCTTCTCACCTGGATTCTCCCAGAGTGCCTTTGCTCTAGACTTCCAGATCTTTTGCCACCTATCCCTCTGGATGATGGACGGTCCCAATCCACTTCAGGACTTCTGGACTTCGGCGAGTTCAATCTCTTGTGGAGTTAAAAGAGGTTAAAATATCATGCACTTTACCTGGATCCAACGATTGTTGGTCCTCCACGCTCAGATCCAATGGTTGGGATCTGCTCCTCCTTTGTGCACTCCTTCAAATGTCTAGATGTAGATCTAACAGTCCAGATCTCCCCTTGTAGCTCGATCCAACAACTATTGTCGCTCTTCCTCTTGATCTTCTGCTTTCTCCTAAATTGGAATAATTGTAATAGTCAAAGGCTACAGACTTTGATCCTCCTGGGAGCCCGACTACTTTGGGTCTCGTATGTGCTCCTCAAAACGCTATCTCTCCTTGAGCTTTATCAACGTAATTTGACCTCACTCGGGCGCACCCTTGCTCTCTACATCCAAACTTGCACTACTCCTCTTGAGATTTCAAACTTTCTTAGTCTCCTAAGGGTCTCGGCCCCTCTGCTTCCGTAGAATATTTCGGGTGCCCTCCTGGCACGTTCTACGCTCTTGAGCTTCTCAACTTGGGGTAAGTTCACACCTCTACGCACTCCTTCCACTCGACTGAGCCTTCAGACATCGTCTTTCAACACTTTGTCTAAGTGTTGGCTTGGTGCACTCCTTGCACAGGTCTTCCTCTTGAATCCTGATCTCTCTCAGGTTCAATAACCCACTCCTTGCATTCGCTCAATGCACACTTGCAAAGATTCTCCCCCAGAGTGTTCAGTAACTCTGATTCTCCTCGATTCCCTCCAACACTTCAAAAAATTTTGGTTCTGTGCACTCTTTGCACCTGGTCAAAGAACTCCTTGCTAATCCTACAGAGTTTTCAGCAACTCTGTGGTATCTTCTCCTTGACACTCTTCTCTCCGAACTTGAAACCGAAATCTCTTGTGCACACTAGTGCTTTCTCAATGCCCACCTGGAAGAGTTTATAGAGTTTTCAATAACTTTGTCTTGTGTTCCTTCTCTGCACAGTTCCTCCTCCGAGGTGTTCGGTAAACTTGAGACTCTTCTGTGAGTTTGTAAACTATTCTAGTGTGCCCACCTAGCATGTTCTCCTCTGAACTCGAAGAAGAATTCAGATGCACACTCCTTATGCTAGGTCACATAGTTCTCAATACTCTGTCGTGAACTCCTTGCACTTAGCCTAAACGAACCCAGAATAACCCAACAAACTCATAGATAGAGAATTATATCTTAACCCTGCAGATGAAACCTATTCATACATCTACAAAATTTAATTACACATTGACAACATTCATAAACATACACAAAACACACAGAGAATCTTATGTAGGGAAAACTACTCTCTTTGTATTAATATGAATGTCAATTACAATATGTGCGAGCTCGAACTACAACAAAGTCTCAGCTCTTCTCTCCTCTCCTTGTCTTACAATTATTTACAATCAGATTTCATCCTGAACCACCACTATTAGAACCCTTCTATGGGCATACAATACAATGCTTTATACAAGAGGGGCTCATCGAGCCTTCCCTCCAAACTACACTAGTGGTGTTTAATCACCATCAAAACGCTATCTACTGAGGCTTATTACAATAAATGGAAATCTAGTCTAAATCGGATCTAGATCATCCTATCGTCATCCATTAAAGGAGACTCTATCTACAGACTGTACAAAGGCATGACTCGACTCTGCTCAGCCTTACAACATTTAATTTCTTTAAGTTACATTGAATTTTAAAATTTGAGGGAAAAATGAGAGGGATGACACCTCTCTCCCTTCTTGAATGCACACTAATGTGTTGCATTATCGGCACATGCTTAGGTGGAAATGATGCTCCTGCATCATTGTGATGCTTGTACAGAAGTAGTGTAGCTCCATAAGTTAGTTTCTGGACTGTTTGATCAGGGGTTGGATTTGACCGTGATATATTGTGATATATTGTGATAATCAGAGATGTGTGAAGCTTTCAAAGAACCTAGTGTTCCATGACAGTCAAAGCACATTGAGATCGAGTATTATTTTCTCCATGATAGAGTCCAAATGGGAGAAGTGGTTCTCCAATATATCTTCACAAATGAGTAGATAGCAGATATTTTGGTAAAGCCTTTGTTCAAGATGAATTTTTTTTGTAAAGGGACAAGCTAGTACTCGTGGAGATGACTTTCGTATTGGAAAAGGAAGAGATTACTCCCAGGTAGGGAGGGAGCATTGATATTTTATTGATTTATGGGCAATCATTTTCTAGTTCGAAAAATGGCTCAAGATTTTTGATAGACAAGCATTTCCATTTCGAAAAATGGTCCAGATCGGACAGTCATTTTCGTAATGAAAATGGTCCGATAGATTTTTTATGTACCATAGACAGCGGTTCCCCTTGTAGCCAGTGTGGGGGAATGGTCTAAGACAATCATTCTTCTTGGAAGTCACTCTGAGTAGTGGTCAAGCAGAAAGGTTTGCCTCTCCAGGCAGTCATTCTTTTGAAGTTCATAGTTGTGAGCAATTTCAAAGAATGGTCCGTTATAGGAGGTTGGTGAAGGACATTTATTTCCATAGGAAATGGTCCAAAAAATCATTCACTTTGGCAGACTCATTCTCTCCATGTTGCACTGTGATTAGTGTCGGAGGAATGGCCCAGTTAGGTGAATGGTCCACGTTCAACAATCAGGGACATGCATTCCCTAAGGCAGACTCATTCTCTCTAGGTTCCACTATGATTGTGATTAGTGCCAGAAGAATGGTCCAATCAGGTGAATGGTCTAGGCTCGTAAATCAGGGACAGTTATTCTTCTATGCTTGGGAAGAATAGTCCAGATATCCCATGGTTGATGTTTTACTTTATGAGGGCAAATACTCTTCCATATCTCATAGATGTGAGTGGAAGAATGGCCCAGATGACTCAGTTTGTATCATGATATTGTTATGCAGATTGATATCAGATGATATGATTGTTGTGGAGATTGTATGTCTCTGGACAATAGTTGTATGCTATGATGGTGGATGTGCTCCACTCGTAGTGACTATGTGTCATTGATTAGTAGTTGTGTGCTACTAGGAGTGGTTGTGTACCACTGGATTGTAGTTGTATACTACTATGAATAGACACAGTTGTGTTCTATTGAATGGCATTGTTTTGATTGCCATAGCGACTATCCAGTTGGATTGTGATGATGGTGCTCGTGATTTGATCATGAGATAGCTTGTGTGGCTATGATGATGTTGTCGGTTGAATTGTTTGTTTTTCTCAAGACCATTTCCTTTAATAACCCCCTAGCTAGGAGGGAGTGTTGATATTATGGTATTCGTGGGAGGTATTAACCTCTACATGTAACCTTTGACAAGATTAGAATATTCCAAGAAGCAAGAGAAACCCTAAAACGTTGGATAATAACCCCACAAGAAAAGTCGTCTCAAGAGAACAATTAATATTTAAATTTTAGTATCCAGGGAGAGAAGTCGGCGGAGGACTATAAATAAGATGGTGTTAGAGCTCATTTGTCACTCTCTCTCTCACAACTACATAAGGACAAGTAGTGCGCATGACTGGAGGAGATTTGCAGTTGCAGCAGTGGTGACTTGTTCTTTGGTTATGGTTGGAATTGCTACCTAGTAATGGTTTGGAATTTATTCTTGGTACACTAGCCTTGAGAGAGAGGTACACTACCTTGGTTGGCTATTGGTTCTAGGGTTTTCTTCTGGAATTATTTTGTCTGTCAAGGTTAAGGTGTTTGAGGGTGGCCTTTGTGCCTATGGTTGGGTGACAATATTGCTATATTGTCTATGGTGAAACGAACACACCTATTATTTTTCTAACAGGTCATGGGACCTCTTTGTAGAGGACTTTCAAAAGTGGTGTCTATTGAAGGGCTCATGGGTACTCTTTTTATCCTAGGTAGTGAATTTCAAGGGAGGGAAGACATTGTGGCCCCCCATCTGTTTCCTTCTCATAATGGCTTGTCTTGTAAATATTCTAATAGTAGGAAAGATGACAGCAAGGGATCTTCAAACTAGAACTGAAGGCCTTGAATTGGTTCATCTTCAGTAGGATCATATTCTAGTGGAGGGGGACTAGGATCAAATGGCCCCCCTATTTCTTTGAGCTCTACAAGGGGAAAAAAATTCTATATTATTTATAGGGAAAAAATGATCTACCAAAAGGGAAGTTTTTGAAAGGAAACAAAGCACTCTTTAAGGGGTAATTAGAGCAATTATTTCCTTGGGAACAGTGTCTCCATGAAGCGTATGTCCCTAAATGTGAGGGGACTAGGAAAATCACCTAAAAAAATGGCCCTGAAACAACTTGTGGTGAAAACCTTAACATTTTTCTAATTCAGGAGAAGATGGGAGATGGTGTTATATTGATTAATGAACTTTCTAAAGTATTTGGTGAATGGGAATTTGTTTTTATGGATTCTATGGGTAGGTCGAGAGGCCTTATTACTACTTGGAAGAAAAGCATGTTCAAGTGTACTAACTCCTTTTCCTTTGATTCGGGTCTTAGGACAATGGTTCATGCCTAAGAGACAGTGAATGATTTCACTTTGTTAAACTATTTATGGCCCTTATTTAGAGTGAGTGGAACACTGGGATTTAGTTTTTACTAAAATATTTTTCAAAACAGAGGGGCATTAACTTTTGGTGTTTTTCTAAACATCTCCTTGGGCAGTGTAAAAAGTTGGGGTAGAAATGTCAATGTTAGCCTCCTATTAGAATATTGTGCTTGTTTAACCATAAACAATGCTTCACCATTGTCACCCAACTATATGCATAAAGCCACCCCCGAGCACTATAACATTTGACAGAAAGAATGTTTCTGAGAAGCCACACTAGAACCAACAGATGACCAAGAGAGTGCACCTTCTCGAAGGGTAGCACACAAGAGAAAGTATCAAAAAACTTGAACAAGAGAAAATCGTACAACTATAGCTGTTGATCCTCCTCCTCCAAACTTGTGCATTGTTTCTAGTTTTCTAAGTGACAGTGAGTGAACAAATGAGCCAACCTTTATTTCTATCAATCTGTCCAGTGAATTTTCTGGATGGGTCGACCTGACTTTCTGGTAATTATATTTTATATTTATCGTTTTCCTGTGAGGCCGACTTGTCTTCCTGGAGGATAATACCTTAATATTATATATTATGTTGAGTCGACATGTCTTCTAGGGTTTTCACACATTTGTTTAGGGTTTCTCTTACTTCTGAAATATTCTATTCTAGTCAAAGGTTACATATGGAGGTTAATACCTCCCGAAGCTAGCAAAACATCAACACCTCCAACAAGCCTAGAGGAACATGCATGTTGGTACAAGTAGAGTGGCAAAATGCCCAAACCGTTTTCTAGTTAGTGATGCTTTTGTGGATGACATTTTATGTTTCGTCGGTGGATTGGAGCTGGAGGTGAATTGGACCGCCTACCAATTTTTCTAGAAATAGAAAAACTAAGCTACAATCCCCCTAACTTGTTAGATTCAATTCAACTAGCAAGATGAGGATTGTGGATTCTCGGGCATCTACAACTCTCCAATTTCATAATAGTCTTAACAAGGTTAAACAAATATTTTCAAAGTGGGGCTTGTCAAAAAAGAATAAGGGATGATCGATCCTTAGATGAGGTGGAGGCAAAGTTGGAGACTATCTTCTTAGACAACCAAGCAATATACTTAGATGAAGCTACTAGGAAAGAGGTTAAAGCTTTGGAAGGAAAAATAAGGAAGATCTTAGTGGATAGGGAAGTTCATTGGTGTCTTAAGAGCCGAACGATTTGGATGGAACAAGGGGATAACAACACTAAGTTTTTCCATCGATTTTTGAATCACCACAAGAGCATCAAATCTGTTTGGTAGATGTCTTGATGTCCACATCATTCCATGGCATTGCTTAGGTGGGAATTGATCATTTCGAGCACATTTATGAAGAAAAGCAAAGGGTGGAAATTGTGGAGTTATGTTCATAATTTGATCTGTCCACAAATTGATGCTTTTGCCGTTTCTAGGAATCCAAAATGCATGTGAATTGATCAGAGGGACGGCTTTAGCGCAGAGATTGAGGAAGGACGACTTGATTTGGGGGAGTGGATTGTCCAGGCAACGAGTTCTCTGTCCTTTGAAGTATTTCTTCCATAGTGCCAGCTGCGCCCAGCCAGGATTGGGGGCGATGATTCTCCAAACAACTTTCGCTCCCATAGCTATATTTTGGGAGCAGAGATCTTTAAAATTCAAATCCCCCTCCATCATTGGCTTGGAGACTATTTCCCAACGGACGAGAGGGATTTTTTTCTCATTCTGATTTCCTCCCTTCCAAAAGAATTGCCGAATGTAATCCTCCATCTTCCTGAGGATGCCTACAGGAGCAAGAAGAACAGAGAATTGAAATAAAGGGAGGTTGTTTAGCATAGCTTTGATGAGAACCGTCTTACTTGCAATATTGAGCCAAGAGGATCGCCAGGCCTGCATTTTATTTTTGAATTTCTCTAGTTGGGGAAGCCAGTCTCTGCTGGAGGCTCTCTTGAGAAAGATAGGAAGCCTAAGATATTTGAATGAAGACCAGGATGAGGAGGCAGTGAACCCAAAGCATCTAGCAATAGCATTGAGGGAGGGGGTTGAGATGTTCCAGCTGTAAATGTGACATTTCCCACTGTTTAGTTTACTGCAAGATTCCTCGTACTTCTTTGAATCTAGCAGCCAATAGCACAGTGGCAGCACCCAACAATAATGTGTCTTCAGAAAAGAGGGCGTGATTGATGTTTTTAACCCCTCTTGCTATCCTTAGCCCAATGATCTCATGGTCTTGCTGCTTCTTATCAAGGTAAAATTTGAGGACAGAAGCTTGAAGGACAAATAAGATGGGTGAAAGAGGACACCCCTGCCTAAGTCCTCTCGAGGCTTTGAAGAAGTCAGCATCCCTACCATTCACTAGGGGGGAAATCTAGGGCTCTGAGATACAAGCTTGAATCCATTTTATAAAACTCGATCCAAACCCAAGCTTATGCAAAACATCCAACAGAAAGTTGTGCCTAATTCGGTCAAAAACATTTTCAAGATCAAGCTTGACAACCATACCTTTTTCATTTTGATGAAAACTTGAATAGATCGCCTCTTGGACTAAGGTGAAGTTGTCCACAATCTGCCTACCATGGATGAAGCCACCTTGGTTCTCCGAAATAATTTTGGGGAGGATGTTCTTCAGTCTGTTGGCTATCACTTTGGTAATCAGTTTGTACCCTATGTTACAAAGGGATATCAGACGAAATATGTTGAAGGTAATGGCTCCTTTCTCCTTAGGAATGAGGGCAAGGAACGCAGAGTTAGCGCTGCCTCTGATTTTTTGACAGTCTTGGGATTTTAAAATCATTTTAAAGAAGTCCTTTTCCACAATATGCCAACAGGATTGGAGGAATCTGGCTGTAAATCTGTCCGTGCCTAGGGCTTTGTTGGGGTCCATAGCATAGAGGGCATCCTTTACTTTACTTTTGGTGACTTTGGCTTCTAGCAGTTGATTCATCTTAGCTGTTATCAAGAGGGGAACCACTTCCAGAAGATTAGAGTTCTGACCCATCTTCTCTTCCTCACTATACAGATTTTTAAAGTGGAGGAAGGTTGCCCTTTTGATGCTTGCATTGTCCTTGTGGGTGATATTTTCTTCCTTAATTTCAGAGATGGAGTTTGAACATTTCCTTGCTTGGGCTTGCTTGTGAAAGGAGGAGTTCCTGTCCCCTGCTTTGAGCTAGAGACTTCAAGACTTTTGCCTCCAGTATTCTTCCTCAGTCAAGCAAGCCTTGTGAAAATTCTGCTGAAGATGTGCCTCTTTGTCTAGAGCCTCTTTTGTTATTTCAACATCTTCCAAATGCAAGTGGTGGAGCTCTAACGTGCTTTGTATTTTTTTTCTTTCGGTGGCAGTATTGGGTAGATATTTGGCCCAACTTTTCAGGGCAGCTTTCACTCTTCTGAGTTTTTCCTCCCAAACAAAAAAAGGGGAGCCCTTAACTGGCTGCTTCCAACTTTCCTTGATCATGTCCAAGAAATCTGGTTCCTTGACCCAAAGAGGGCTAAATCTGAATAGTATTGGCCCAAGATCAAGATGCACCAACAGCTCAAGCTTGATGGGTTTGTGATCGGAAACGCTGCAAGAAAGAATATGCATTCTAGCCTCTAACCCTAGACGGAGGAAGGAGCTTTGAATGAAAAATATATCTAATCTTGTTGCAATATGTCCAGGACTGACTCTTTTATTTGACCAAGTATACTTACCAGTAGAGGGCTTGATGTCTAGCAGGTCCCAGTCCTGCATAAGATCTTCCACCCATTCCCTTGTCGGATCCCTTACAATGTTGCCTCCTCTCTTTTCTGCCGAAAGTAAAGTGAGATTAAGGTCACCAGCAATGATGACATTATCCAAATTCACTAGATCTGCCAGGCTTCTTATGGAATCCCAGCAGGTCTTTTTCTCCCCAGCATTAACTGGAACATACACATTAAAGAGACATATGATCTCTTTTGTGACGAGATGTTGTAATTTTAAAAACAGCCAGTGAGTGTTTAGGGTCTCAGAGACTAATGAGAATTTATTGGTGTTCCAAAGAGTGCCCAGCCCCCCTGATGCTCCACGAGCAGAGACTGCTTGCGCTCCACCTTAATAAGGAATTTCTTACTTGCTTGAAGGAAGACTGAGTCCTCCATTTTTGTCTCCTGGATGAGGAGTATGTCTGGGGTTTCTATCTTGATTAGACTTCTTGTGGCTTCTTCTTTGACTCTGGTCCCCATACCCCTACAGTTCCAGGAGACGACCTTCATCATTTACTTTTATTGTGGTGGGCTCCCTTGGAGCTCTGGGTCTGGTGTCTCGTCATCTTCAAAGTTGCAAACAGCTTCTCAAGGGTTGGTTGGGAGCCCTGAAGCTTTCCTTTATACGTTTCCTATTCTCTTTTTTCCCGTGCTATCTTGCGGCCTCTTGTGGATCTTCTGGCAGAGGTTTGAGAATCTCTTATTTCTCCTTCCTCCTCTGAGTCCTCTGATTCTTGGTCTTCCTCCTCAGCTTCTGAGAGTTTTTCTTTAGAGCTCTCTACGGCACTTCCCCCTTTGATCGAACCAGAGGGGGTCTCTTTGGCTGGGGAGTTTACCTTTTGAATCTTGACCTCTTGGGTTTCCTCTAATTGCGAGCTTAGAGGCCCAAAATTGTTTTCTTTCCCCATCGATGGAGGGATTTGCTGGGTAGGGGCCGACTGGGGGCCTTTGCCAGTTGGGGCACCGGACTTGTGGGGTTTATGGGTCTTGGTGCACTTGATCTGGTTCCAACCCTCCTCCTTCCCTTTTTCCACCTCACCATTGGTCGGACAACCTCTAGCAAAGTGACCGTAAACATGGCATTTTCGACATTTGAAGGGCAACTGCTCATAATCTAGTTTTTGCACATGGGTCCTACTACCGACATTGATTTTTATGGCCTCTGGAAGACCCACCTCTAGATCTACCTCCACACATATTATGGCACAGTCATATTGATCCTTGTTGTTCGCCCCGTCTATAAATTTACCCAGGGCATTGCCTATGTGCTTCAGTGAATCACAGTTCCAACAATGAACTGGAAGGTTTGGGAGCCTGACCCATACCGGGAACGCAGAGGGAACAGACTGCAGGGTCAAAGTCTGGCGTCCACTTGTTAAGATACAAACCCTGAGGACCCATGAAATAGGGGCCATTCCAGAAGATCAGGTCCTTGTCCTCTTTTGAAGTGAATTCGAACAGGAAGTAACCTCTCCCCAAGAAATAAGAGGTTACGTTGTTTTTTATCAATGGCGCCCAGTTCTTGATGACCCAGTTCTCTGTGGATTTTGGGGAGGGCCAGAGCCCTGTGAACTAGCCTACGAGAGCACGATCTGCCAGGGACAGAGCTACCTGGATTAGTCTCTCTGGGGGAAGAGAAATTTTAGGGATATCATCTAGTTTCTTCACAAATTTTGTCGCTTCACCATTCTTCTTCTTTGGCAAGGATGCCAGCAGCAAGTTGAAAGCGTCTGCATCAGAAGGCGGAGGTGGAGGGGGAGGCCCCTGGGGTGTGCCCAGAACCTCCATGGGTGCGAGGAAGCCATAGCTCCAGGCACGACGCAGTCAAACCTCAGGGGAGCCTCATGCAGCCGATAAGGAACGAGTTACTAACTAATAGTTATATAATGAATGTTTTTAAAAAAATAGAGAATTATGAATTCAAAAATTATTTACTCATGTTTCTTAATTACCAAAAAAAATATATTGACTATACAAATAGGTTAAGAATGTTTGTTAATTGGATTTAGCTTACATGGTTGGGAGGAATGATTGTCAATTGGGTTTCTAGCTTAGATAGTTGGAAGGAATGATTGTTATCCTCTCCATCCGAGTTTAATTCCCACTAGTGACATGTTGAGCTCATAACAAGTATATTGTCGTAATGGGTTTGAGCCCTGTTGTTGATTGGTTTTGTGCCCTGAATATTCTAGGGCTTACCATGGGTACGTACCATCCTCAAAATGAAGGAAAGTACTTGTGGGTTTTTCCTAGGCTTTGCAAGCTAGATAAAAAGATTTGTAATCTCTATAAAAAAGATTAAGAATATGTGTATTGGGCTAGCCCAAATGATTGTACGATGGAGCATTATACTCTTCACCCAAATTATGTTCTTGTAAATGGCATGGCAAAGCTTCTACATTATGCAATTGACCTTAAATACTATCTTTGAAATAAAGTAAAAAAAAAAATTTATTTTTTTCCAAATACACATTACATGAAATATATATATATATATATATATATATATATATATATATTCAAAGTTACCTTTGTACTACATAAACAATAGCTTCCAAGAGAGAAATTTCTAACAATTTATTTTTAACAAGTTTTTACAGTATTCAAATGCACTATTTTTTAAATGACTCGGATACGTTGAAAAGAAAATCTTAAATATATATTAAGATTAGTTTTTTATGCATTTCTAAATCTATTTAGTATATATATTAAAATGAATGTTTAAATATATATTAAGATTAGTTTTTTATGCATTTCTAAATCTATTTAGTATATATATTAAAATGAGTGTTTCAATGCAATTCTCAATGTATAAGATAGGTACTCTTTTAGTGCCATAAACATATAATATTATATGCTTTGGATGCCAAATTATATTATGTATGTTTTGCTCTTAGTTTTCCTATACGTTGCATCGAAAATTAAATGATCACTTATGTCTTGGTAGAAGTAATAACTCTACATATCTGTAACTTTTTTTTTTAAAGAATTTAATAATAAAGTACAGAAAAGGAAAAAACTATAAAAATATTTTTTAAATACAATGTAAAAATATTAATATACAAAGGTTATTTTTCAATACATTTGTCTTTTTCTCTTGGTTCTCTCATGAATACTTGGACAAGTTTACATTACAATATCAAAGTATTTGCTTGTACATTTTAATATCGAATATTTAAGATAGTTTTTAGATTAAAAACTATTTCAAGGATACATTTCAATCGTTTTGATTTATAATATATTACTCCACTTGAAAACATAATATCTATGTTTCATTACTGTTTTTTTTAAATAATAAATTTATATTTTAATATAAATTATTTTTTTTAAATATCAAGTATTTTTAACCAATTATAAAGGAAACCATACACAAATACATATATATTATAATGGAGAATTTCACAAATACTGTAAAATAGATATTTCAAATAACATTTTGTATTAGACTTGAGTGTATGTTATCGTAAGTTATTGCAGATGATCATAATTGTTATAAAATTTTCTGGAAATAAATTATCTAGCAATCATATTTACACATATATCCTAACCTATTTTCAAAAATCTATTTATACATCCTTATTTTAAAAAAGCATATACTTGATATTCTTTAAATATATATTTCTGACTTGCTTTCGAAAATCTATTTATACATTTTATTTAAAAAAAAACATATGCTTAACATGTTTTTAAAATGAATACTTTAAAGTTCATGCAAGTCTTACAGACAGATTTACATTATGTACCATCTATAAAATGTAAGTGTCCAGATGTTTCTTCGTGAAGTTTTTTTTTATAAAAAAAATGATATAATTTTCAAAGAAAATGTGTGTAGATATTACACATAATCTTCAAATCTATTCATTAATTACAGCTTTTAGTTCAGTGAAAACATCGAGTTAAGCAATACAAGTAGCTAACCAGTTTCATAGACATCAATCAAGTTTTTTGATATATATATATATATATATATATATATATATATATATAATTACAGTTTTTAGTTCAGTGAAAACATAAAGTTTGACGCACAATAAAGATAGCTAACCAGTTTCATAGACATCAATCAGTTTGATGTTTTCACTAAACTAAAAGCTGTAATCAATGGCAATAAATTTGAAGACTGTGTAATAAGAAAATATATTCATTTTGTCTACACAACCTGATTGATGCTTATGTAATTGTATATAATACTTCACAGCATTTATTAGTTTTGTAAGAGATTGTCTTCTGACTAATGTCTATGTAACTATATATAATAGTTCAAATACTTAAACCATGAATTAGTTAATTTAGTAAAAAAATGTATTCACAAAATGTAAATATATAGACAAAACCTACTTAAACCATGAATTAGTTAATTTAGTAAAAAAATGTATTCACAAAATGTAAATATATAGACAAAACCTGATTGTTTTATATTTCAAACTAATCAAATGACTAATGTCTATGTAACTATATATAATAGTTCAAATACTTAAACCATGAATTAGTTAATTTAGTAAAAAAATGTATTCACAAAATGTAAATATATAGACAAAACCTGATTGTTTTATATTTCAAACTAATCAAATGTATTAACAAAATGTAAATATATATACAAAACCTGATTGTTTTATATTTCAAACTAATCAAAACTAATAGTTTGAGAACCAAAAAAACACAAAATGTAAATATATATATACAAAACCTGATTGTTTTATATTTCAAACTAATCAAAACTAATAGTTTGAGAACCAAAAAAACACAAAATGTAAATATATATACAAAACCTGATTGTTTTATATTTCAAACTAATCAAAACTAATAATTTGAAAACCAAAAAAAATATTTTTTTTTATAACCAACCATGAATTAGAATTAGTTAGTTTAATAAAAAAATGTATTCACAAAATATAAATATACATACAAAACCTGATTGTTGAATATTTCAAACTAATCAAAATTAATATTAATAGTTTGAGAACCGAAAAACATGTAATTTTTTATAACTATTTTCATAATTCAAAGCTTATATAGCTGAAAGCTGACTTACCTTATCCTTATTCACCATTTTTCTAATTATGATTAAAACACAGCCGACATGGTCTTGCCATTTTCCAAAAGTTTTAATAGTGAGCAATTATTTTAGAAATTTTTAATATTAGTTTGAGAACCAAAATCCATGTAATTTTTTATAACCATTTTCATAATTCAAAGCTCATAGCTGAAGGCTAACCAACTTTAACCTTATTTATCATTTTTTTTTTACTATGATTAAAACACGGCTATAATTTTTTATAACCATTTTCATAATTCAAAGTTCATAGCTAAAGACTGACTAACCTTAGTAACCAATTTTTTTAGCTAAAATTAAAACATAGCTGTAATTTTTTATAACCATTTTCATAATTCAAAGCTCATAGCTGAAGGCTAACCAACCTTATTCACTAATTTTTTTTCAGCTAAGATTAAAACACATCTGACATGGGTCTTGCCATTTTCCAAATGTATTAATAGTTTGCAATTATTTTAGTGATTTTTAATAATACAATTTGTAAAAAGGAGTGTGAATGGTTCAGCAAAAAATTATTATTTTTTATTCACTCAGTTCAAATTTTATAAAGTTATTATTTTTTATTTAACCAGTTCAAATTCTATAAAGTTAATATTTTTTATTAACCAAGTTCAAAATCGTTCAAAATCTATATTGTTCTGCTCACCAAGTTCAAAAGTTCAAAATCTATATTGTTATGCTTATCTATTTATTTAACCAGTTCAAATTCTATAAAGTTAATATTTTTTATAAACCAAGTTCAAAATCTATATTGTTCTGCTCACCAAGTTCAAAAGTTCAAAATCTATATTGTTATGCTTATCTATTTATAAGCAAATTATTATTTATTAATCTCATCTATTTAAATATGAGAAAATAATTATTTATTAATCTTACTCAAAATCTATATTGTTATGCTTATCTATTTATTTAACCAGTTCAAATTCTATAAAGTTAATATTTTTTATTAACCAAGTTCAAAATCTATATTGTTCTGCTCACCAAGTTCAAAAGTTCAAAATCTATATTGTTATGCTTATCTATTTATAAGCAAATTATTATTTATTAATCTCATCTATTTAAATATGAGAAAATAATTATTTATTAATCTTACTGAAGAATTCAATTTAGAGTAAGCAGTTTAAATGTTTTATTTTTTATTCTTTTTTGGATCTAAATGTTTTATTTTTTTATTATTTTTTGGTTAATTTTTCGTTTGATTTTCACTGAAATGCCCTGAAGAAATTGTTGGATCTGCATATTTAAGTGGCTCAGTTTGTAGATTACACCCCAAAATATGATAGAATTAGAACACACTTACTCTTCTAGACTTTTAAGTAAGAAATTGTCAGTGAAGCTGATACTAATGCTTCAGAGTGATGTCCAATGTCGAACCATGAACAATGAATGCTTTATCCTCCTGGTAAGCAAAACGCGTTCATGACAAGGAATACAATCATTGAGAAGGGAAAGTTTTGGAGTTTTTTTTTTTGATGTTGCAGAGAGTGGTCGAGATGAGGGCTCCCATGGCGGATTTACTGCTCTTTCTCCTGACCTTTACTCCTAGTTTTCCTGAGCTGGATTGAAAGGGTGCTCGTTTCTCAGAGCTTGCTTTTGGCTGGGACCGATCTTTCCGCCGGTCGCACCTTCTCAACTCTGATTTCAACCAGTTACTGTTTTTCCCTCTCTTTTTTAAAATTTTCAAACTCCTGTATCTGCCGCTCCGGGTGTTTCCTTGAACACCCTCTTCAGCACTGTCCAAAACCACTTTCTTTTTGCTCTTGGTCGTTCCTTCTGACTGGATCTGGGACCACGGCACTTTGCCCTGATTTAGAGGCTGGCGCGCGCTTTTGTCTCCTTTTGACAGACACTGACCTCGATCCTGCTACTGCTACTCTGTCACTCTGTAGGACCCGGTCACAGGTTCCTTCCCATTGCTGTTGCCTTTCCAAGTGACTTTTTAGAGCTCGCTTCTAGTATTATATTATGGACACACTGACCAATCCACTGATGAGGCCCTCCGATGAGCTCATCTGGGAACAGGAGGGGCTTTTTGACAAAATAGACTTGATACAATCCAGTATATCGCCTCTTCCCGCCAAGCCTCCTGCTACTTATCCTTCTTCAGCTGCTGCAGTTTTACCTACAGGTTTAGCTTCTCCTCCATCGTCTGCCTTCTGTCATCCAAAAAGCTTCCATTCTATCCCCGATAGCTCCATCCCTGTTACACTCCGCCCCTCCTCAAGGGCCAAACACCCTATCCAAAAAACCCACAGCCCTGTACACACAGCTTCCTCTGGCAGAAGGGTGTGGAAGCCAAGAAAATCTATTACAAGACTGGTGCTGGGGGACGGTGTTGGCTTTGAAAATCTTTGCAAGATGACCACCTGCTCTTTGTTAGGTAGGATATCCTACAAAAGCCTGAGCACCGTTCCGCTAGAGGATTGGATAAAGTCGACTTGGCTGCCTCTTCTTGGATACTCGCCAGAAGTGATATATCTTAATAAGGGTTGGCTTGGATTCCATTGCAACTCGCCCGACGATGCATCCCTGCTCCTATCCACTCTTTGGGTTTACAGAGGTAGCAGTATCATGCTCAAGCGATGGAGGATGGCGTTCGACCCAGCTACTGAGTTTTTTCAGTTCAGACACTTCTGGGTCCTTCTTCCGGGACTCCCACTACATCTATGGAATGATGCTGCCATCAGAGCCATAGGTGGC